>JAMAKP010000047.1:0-213011 GCA_023628455.1 Chaetomiaceae sp. B2702
CGGCCGCGGTCGCTTGTTGTAGCTAGCCCCCAACGTCCGTCTCCCCCGTTTCTGCTGCCAGCAGAAGCAGCCCTGTCGATTTCCCCCCGTCGTCAGGGCAACAAGCACACGGGGTGCGTGCCGGACGGCTTTCGATCCAACACCGACAAGCTGGGTCTCCATCGGAATCGCAGTGTTCCTGGACTCTGCGATGCATCCATCCCAGCGCAACGTGGGCAGCCGTGGGAAGCGCGGATGCGTCTCTTATCTCGTTGGCTGCGTCGTGTTGGTGCCAAATTTGGAAGCTGCAGACAGGCTAAAAGGCCGGAAGTTAACACGCAAAGGCGTTTAATTTAGCCTGGCCGCCTCGCTAGCCTCTAACGGTCTCTTGGCAAGCCCTCTTCCCCAGACAAGCCGCACAAGCATCGGCGCCACTCCCTAGCCTCTGGCCGCATTTCGCCGACCTCGGTGCCGCGTTCCGGGCTGGATCTTGGAGGCGCCGAGATGGCCCAATGGAGAGATCGCGCAGATCGCCTTCTGGTTGGAGTTGTCTGCTGGAGACTGGGGAGAGCTCCCGGGAGTCCGGGACTGGCCTCCGAATCCTAAATATATCTGGTTTGCGACTGGGCGTCGACGGGATGCCCCTGATCATGTCACCGTGGATCAAATATCGAACTCGTAGAGATGGTGTGCGCAGGCCGGGGGACGCGGATGTCGAATGCGGACTCGCAAAGACCGACCCGTTGAGATCCTTGCATGGCCATGGCACAGCGAACCTCGAGAGGTTCGAGAACACAGCCACGCATGTTTGGATCATGTGTCTGCCGCAGTGCCAGTAAGGTTACCGTACGCCGGGATGCGAGCGTGTGGCGTTGACCAGTAACGCTAACGGCAACACCCGGCCTGTAAGGCTGGAATCTGGATATTACGACGAGGGGCGGTAAGGGCGCAATTCAACTGATGCAAACCTCGGTTTGCATTGATGTCAAGGCCCTGTGCCGAAGGACCACCTGATAGTGATGTGACAAACCAGGTGACGACTCACGTACTCTATTTTCGAGGCGAAGGATTCGTTTTAAAGGCTGGAGATGTTGGGAAATTGCACGCGTTTGACTTGCCTTCCTTTGCGGGAAGCCCAGGGAATAGCGAGCAGCGGGAAGAGACTGCTCGATATTTAGAGACCCAATACCCTGTGCAAGGGATCGTTGAATACGATGGTTCATCACTTTGGGCATACAGGTAACGGCGTACTTACCATGGTAGACCGGTGGGTTCAGCTATAGGGGCACTGACTTCATTCAAAGTTCTTTTTCTTCTTTCCTCTAGGAGAAGGTGGTTACACGCCTGGGCTGACGAGCGGGATCGAACCATGTTGATTGGCTGCAATGTTTTTGGCCATTGTCCGATTGTCCGACAGACGCCATCTCCCATCCCCTTTCCCCCAATCCCGGGCTCCACTCAACTTGTTCCCTTCAACATGATGTTTATGGTTTGAGTCGTGGATATGCTGAAATGCGAAGATAGCAATTACTATGGACAAAGTGCGACTAGACGCCTTCACTGCTAGATGCACACATGGTGCATTGACTATTATTCAAAGAGAATCACGTTAAGAGTCCTATAATTGAATTCCAAGACACGACCTCGGACTCCAGTACCTAGTGACACCTTGCTTTAAGATCTGTAACAACCTGGAACGCAAAACACTGATCCCTGAGCGGTGGAAGTGATCCTTCAAAAGCACAATAACTGGCTATTCTTCCAATTATAGCAGACCTCCGCGACACCGTCCCGTGCGCCACCGCTTCTCATGGATTCCAAGTTATGCTTGTGACCGTCGTAACTAAGACGTCATTTCGGGAGAGCTTGTGCAATGGGGGAGTTAGACGGGCGAGCCGTTTTCTACCGACGCCTCGTCGTTTCACTAAGGATGACTGGTAGTAGTAGCACTGATAGTAGCACTGATAGTGGTCTTAGCTACTAACTCGGTCCCCGAGAGAGCTGCATGCCGAAATGTACCGGTTCTAAGACCCCATATTCTGAGCCCATGCCGGATAATGCTTTGCCGTTGAGTCGGACAGTATGAACTCACGGGCTTTGACGGAGACAGCACCAGAGGTAGCCGCGATGGTCAGCGTGTGCCGTGTGGGAGACACCAGGCGTAGTGTCGCTACCAGGCTTTTACACCTACCGCCGGCTCTGTAGGTACGTACAGTATCCAGAGAGTCGGGCCGATCTTTATACCAAGGGAATTCTTGGTTTCGTCTGGGAATGTTGCGGAGGCTCCACCTAAGGTACAGTACCTAGGCCTAGTGCAAAGTCTAGCGCCGGCCAAGAGAGTTCTGAGAACTGCCGCACAACACGGTACCAAGCATTTTGGTCTTGTTGCTTTTTCCTTCAACACCTAACAAAACAGCTCTTACACGCAGTAATCACTAATGCATTCCAAGGGCCCTGGGGCTGAAGACTCAATCAAGGGAGCCCTGGTCTTAGCCTTGGCTGTTTCGGCCCAGAACACACCACGCATTTAATATTAGATCTTTGGCGGCGTTCAGCGAGGTACTCCACTGAGGGGAATCTCAGTCCTATGGACATTACGTTGCCGATCCCCGCGCAAATACATAGTGTAGGAGAATCCGGTTCACAGACGAACGGATTTCCGGTCATGAATGCGTTGATCTAAGTGCAAGGATAATTATACTAGGCCTTATCGTCAGTCCCATTACTTATCGGTGGCTCTCTTCTGCCCTTTGCTCTCGAATCCCGCTTCTCAAGGCGACTCGATAGCTAGAACCCTTGGCTCTCTTCTACATACCGGTATATACTTGAACCCCGACAGAACCATGTGTCGACGCCGAAAATCACCATCGTGACTCGTGCAGATGGCGAGGGGGGCGGACGTGGCGGGGTAAGCTGAGAACCTCCGAGTTAAATTTGACAATGGGATGCTGGAGCAGCAACGGACCAGCCCATCCAGGCATAGCGTTCAGTTGCTCAACAGCTGAGCATCTCGAGCACCTCGAGTCTCGCCATCATCAGGTTCTCAGTGGTCATTGACCACTGGTCAATGAATCAATAATGGCAGAATCAGCTCGGCTTGTGGCAAACCCAGCTCAGAAAAATCGACACAAATGGTCCAGCTGGGAAAAAGCCATCGACCATGAGAGCGGTCGAATTGTCGAGTGGTCGAATGGTCGAACGGTGCCGAGAACGCCCATTCCTCGGTTCCCGACTGGGCACTGCTGGGCTAGGCCGGCGAACCCCAGAGTCAATAACGCCAAGATTGGACCCAACCGCCCGGTCGAGCCCCTAGGAGAACCGCCTCATGCGGCTAGCGCCGAGGCGTCGGCATGGAGCTGAACCACTAGTTTGCCAAGACCTTTCCGCTTTGGGCGGCCCGTCAGGCGAGGCCGCTGGTGCTGGAATGTGGGCTTCTGCGTGGTTTAACCAATGGCGCTTGCTCAGCGCGCCATTTGAGTCCCTTGTTCAGGAGAGGAGCGGCTGCCATTGGCTGCTTTGGCTTCCCCCGTGCTTTCCGCACGTTGCGCTTGCATCGTGGCTTCCCCGGTTGATGGCTTCCGAGAAATTGCGGGCAAGATCCCTGGCGATGGAGCGCTCCTGCGAAGTTTGCAGTCTATCGAATTCCTCAATCTCGCTCTGGCGCCATGAACCAAAATCCATGCGAGCATGGTCGGTCGGTCGGCGCTGCCGTAATAAAAAGGGCGCGCGCTCCCCCGGGCTGGGGGAGGAGACTTCCTGAGAGGAGCTCAGGAGACCTGTCCCAGTTCATCCCGCATCACCAGCCTGACAAGTGACAACTTTTTTCATTCTTTTGCTGTCAAAGTTGTCATTGGTGTTATATCGTCAGACACAAACATGACTTCGTCTGTTTCCTTGACTGGCTTGCGGGCCGCGGTCTCGCTCATTGCCTTGGCGGCCACCGCACAAGCTCTGCCCGCCAAGCGCGAAACCGCCCCTTTCACTCGCGAAGGGTGCTTCGTGGACAACACCAACGGCCAAAGACTGCTCAACAGCGACAACTATGCTGCCGATGCCATGACAGTGGAGAGCTGTGCGGCTTACTGCTCCTCGCACAAGTACTTCGGCCTCGAGTTTGGCCGTGAGTGCTTCTGCGCCGACTCGTTGTCGGCCTCGCCCGTCGACGACAGCGACTGCTCCATGGCCTGCGCCGGCAACAGCGCCCAGAAGTGCGGCGCCGGCGACCGTCTCGATGTCTACGTCAACAACCTCTACTCCCCTCGCCAGCCTGCGACGCTCGAGGCCCCCTACCTCGGCTGCTTCGTCGACCAGGGCGCCCGCGTTCTGCCTGACAACCTCCTCGGAGCCGACGACATGACGGCCCAGAAGTGCGCCGCGCACTGCTCCAACTACAGCTACTTCGGTGTCGAGTTCGGCCGCGAGTGCTGGTGCGGCAACAGCCCGCCCAAGACGGCCGCCGACGAGTCCCAGTGCTCCACCGCCTGTGCCGGCGATGACACCCAGGTCTGCGGTGCCGGCGGCCGCATCAACGTATGGGGCTCGCCTCTTCCCTCTCCCGAAACCGTTGGCGACTACGAATACCTCGGCTGCTTCACCGACAAGCTCGATCCCAGCCAGCGCTCGCTCCGCGGCACCGTGACGTACGATGCGGCCATGACCCTGGAGAAGTGCGCCGCTACTTGCGGCGCCTACACCTTCTTCGGCGTCGAGGTTGGCTCGCAGTGCTACTGTGGCATTACCCTCGAGGACAGCGCAGAGCAGGTGACCCAGGCCGAGTGCTCGATCCGCTGCGGCGGCGACTACAACGCCCCGTGCGGTGACGTCGAGCGCCTCAGCGTCTACGCCAGCACCGACTGCAAGGAGGACCCGGTCAACGTACCTTCTGTCGCCGGCTTCACCTACCAATCGTGCTGGGCTGACAACGCCGCCGGCCGCGCCCTGACTGGCAAGGAGCTCCGCGGCGACGACATGACGGTTGAGAAGTGCGCCGACTTCTGCCAGGGCTTCCAGTACTTTGGTGTCGAGTACGCGCGCGAGTGCTACTGCGGGAACGAGCTTGGCGGCGCCGCCGCTTCCGAGGACCAGTGCAGCCAGGTGTGCATGGGCGACGCCAAGCAGTGGTGTGGTGCTCCCGACCGTCTCAACATCTATGCTGCTGCTCCGACAACCGATCCTCTTTCCTAATTCCTAATTGAGCATCGGCTACGGCAGTCACTGCAGCTTAAGAATTGAGCTATGGTGACACGGTGGATCTAGTTCAAGAGGATCGCTCTATGTAAAGCATGCTTTTAGCTAATGTAATCTGCTCAAATGTTCAACTGATCGTGTTTTTGTGCTGCGTGTGCGATATATGTAGTGTTTACTGCGGTTACAAACCGCTGTGGTTGAATTTGACAATTTGATTCGTTAGGTCGCGCGGCGCATACGGCCGGCTTGCTTGATTAGTATTGCGTCTCTGCTCATGGTGACCTAGCACAAAGGGGGCTTTGTTTGACTTCCAAACAACAACAACCAAGCAACGTGGAAGTGTCTCGGTCACCCAACCCAAACACAGTCCTAGTTTACACAGGTGCTAGCTATTGTACAAAAACCTATCCTACATCGCCTCAATTTCCCTAATAAAACTCACGATAATTCCCCCGCCGGATCATCCTCGCCCTATCCTCCGTGCTCACAAACCAGCCCCTTTCCGTCGCCGCCACCCACCGCGGCACCATCCTCTGCGCAAATTTCATAAACTTCCACACCCCGACTGCCGGCTGCCGCCAGCCCTGCGATGTAAACTCCAGCTCCGGGAACGCACTCCCCGCGCCAAACAACCCAATCACCTGGTCTCGAGGCCCGCCATTCGGGAAGAAGGAGCCCGTCAATCCGTTGAACACTAACCGCTTCGGCTTGCCAATCGGCCCCTCCAGCGGACCCAACCCAGGCCTCACCTCGGGCAACCTGCTCCTCGTAAACCCGATACACTGCACCACGTAATCCACGCCCTCCATGTGCTCCTTCATGGCCTCGCGCTCCAAAGCCTCCCTCTTCTTCTCCCACTCGGCATCCCCTTTCGCCGCCCCCTTCGTTTTGTTCCTCTCCCCATCCCCCTCTGCAGCAGTACCGCCCCTGCCATCCGGCACCGGCAACACAAACCGCGTAATATACCCCGCCGCATCCCCCATCCCCAACCTCTCCCCCTCCAGCTGCGTCCGCGCAAACATCGCGGCCTCCCCCATCAACCCGTCATTCTCATTCACCACCACCCCGTCAACGCCGCCCGCTTCCTCCTCCAACCGCTCCGCATACTTGAGATGCACGTCCCTCGTGAACCAGCGGATGCGCAGCCGGCGGTGCGACACAACCGCCAGCCGGAACAGGTTGCGCAGCGCGAGCACGGCGCTGTGGCCCGAGCCGACGACAGCGACGGTGCGCGGCTCGTCGGCGGGCAAGAGCTTGGCCAGGCGGGAGGGGGCCAGGCACGTCTCGACGGTGAGGCGGGAGACCGGGGCCGGCAAGTCAATTGCGCGCGGGGACGAGCCGGTGCAGTAGACGACGAGCGGGGCGAGGTAGGTTAGGGGGGTGGGGGGTGCGTGGCCGATTTCGGGGGGGTGGAGGGTTATGGTCCATTGTTTGGTCTGGGCTGGTTAGTTTGGCTTTGGGGCTTTTTTTTCCCTCATGGGTGGGTGGATGGGTGAACGGTGGTGGTGGTGGTGAGGGATTGGGTGAGTGAGGGATGGGAACTGACTCGGGGGTTGCGGGCTGCTTGGGTGACGGTGCCGAGGACGGATTCGACCCGCTCGTGCTTCAGGAGGCCGTCGGAGACGAGTTGGAGCATGTCGGCGGCGTGGTCTAGTGGGCATGTCATTTCGGGCTCGAGTCCTTGCAGGGCGGTGATGGCGTTAGGCGGCGGTGCGGCATTGTTGATGTCCCTGAAGGTCTTGAGGACGCGGGCGTATTGGAGAAAATCGCCTGCCGGGGAGTAACTGAGATGAGTGGTCAGTGTTCCATACATCCCTATATTGGCACAACTTATGAATCAAAATTGAGGTGTGTCACACGCACCTGGGGACTTCACGGTAGAACTGGCCAATGCTGCCGCCTTGGAAGGATCGGTCTATCCATACTACTTTGCCGCGCGGAATGGTCTCGAGAAGATTACCAACAACGGCGATGCCGGCGGGCCCACCACCAATGACAATGGCATCGGCCTTTTGAGATGCTGCATCGTGTTTCTGTCGTGCGAGCCAGGTGGGAGGAGTAACATAGAGCTTTTTGAATGAGCCGAGACTGGTCCATGGTCGCGCGCCGACCCTGAGTATTGGTAAGGAGCGACACCCCAGGCGGCCGCAACACCGTCTTGTAAGCGGATGCATTTCAAACTTATTATGGGTTGGAAAAGGGAAGAAGCAGCAGCTATTTTGAGCGCCGAGGCGATAGCCCACTTTTGGGGTTGTGTATTATTGGCTGATAGGTCTGATAAACCGATAAGCCCTTGACAACAATCCCAGCGAGGCCCCGGCACGGAACGAGCCCCCCCAACTAGTACTGTATGGTGTGTATGTATGTACTGTACTGTATATACCAGCTGCTGTCAGACCAGTTTCTAAACCGCCCCGTCCACAAGGCACTGGAGGAACGGTGCCAACAGCATCTTAGAGAGCTGAAAACATTGAGGGATAAGGGCAAGAAAAAAAAGCTAGTGGCCAGGAAGAAAGCCGCTGAGGGCGAACCAGACTTGTCATGCTCATATCTACTTTGCCCAAATGGAAGGGGCGAGAGAAAACGGCACCATCGATCCTTTCTTTGGTGACCACGTTTTACGGGCTCTGAATGATCCTCATGTGGAAACTTCAAAATTCGCCTCGGGACCGTCTATCCATCCTTCAGCATTCAGGTCGCCTGATCAACAGTAACGAGAGAATAGCGTCAGTAGCAAGAACCAGACACATCCAGCCGGATCCACTGACCATAAACCACACCAGCAGTCACAGCGGCCGGCGGTTTACCAGATGAGCGGCCAGCCCTAGCGGCTGTCGGAGGGACTCCAGTCTTCATGGTCTCGTTTGCTTCTGTACTCTATAGTAGCTGACAGATTACCATAGGTCGGCTTTACCCGTGGCTATCCTGAGAATCAGAGTTCTTTGTCCAACTTAAAAAATAGAGTGACCGGGTTTGATTAAGATGGCGCCTCATGGGCCAGCAAGTTCTATGTTTTTGCGGATGGGAAAATCATATGCTCTCTCGGGCGGTGAAATGCCCATGTGGCCCGCCATCAGCCCATTTCATCCGATCTTTTTTGGCCCTTTGGGTTCCTTCCCGGACCGCAACCCTCCTCAGTGCCAGCCGCCCGCGCTATATATACAAGGTCCGCATCTCACATTGTCACCGCCCCTCCCAATAAAAACCAACACCGGTTGGCGCAGCGGCATTGGGAGGGAGTCGGGTGGACCGACAACCGAAAGAGGCCGTGGGTTCGACTCCCCCCTCGAGAAGTAAAATCCTGATTTTCAGGATTTTCGTAGCCGTCACACCTCCATTCGACCGGCGCGAGAATGGGGCTGGGCGGTGAGCTTTTTGATTTTTTATTTTTCTTAATTATTTCTTTCCGCCCTTTGATATAGTTCTCCTTCCAGACCGGGTTCTCGCCAACTCTAGACATCTCGCGAGGAGGTGTGTCTCAGAAGTCGAACCCCCCCCACCCCCCCCCTTCCTAACCCCTTCAAGTTTTGTCACCTTGCACATTGCACACGTCCTAATACTAAGTTATTATCCCCCATTCTTTCTTCTCTCACAACAATCGTCCAATCCAAATTTACCATCAGCCCCCCGAAGCAGATAACACACCCAGCAGGCAGCTTACTTACTTACTTGCTTAGGCCTCCTTCCTCGCAACCCAAAACACCGCCTCATAAGCATTCCGCGTCAGCGCCCTCTCGTCAAACCCGTACACCGCCTCCACGCCGTACACCCTCTTCCCGGGAATCAACTCCGTTCCTCCTCGGCCGCCACCGCACCGTGCCAGGGGCCCCTCCGCCTTCCAGTCCGCCGGCGCCACCTCCAAAAACTCAAACGCCATGCCGCCCTCCACGACCGCCAGAACCTCCTCCAGCGACAGCTGCACAAACGGCGCTGAGCCGTACAGCAACGGCCCGAAGTTGACCCAGTGCCCGCCGGGCCGGAGCACGCGCGCAATGGTGTCGAGGTAGCTCATCAGGTTGCGCGCCGTGTCGATGAAGAAGTGGGTGATCACGACGTCGTAGCGGGCCGCGCTGTCGTGGTCTTGGAAGGCTGTGGTGAAGTCCCCTTCGACGAGCACCACGGAGCGCGGGTTGAAGGGGACGTGGGGGAAGGTGACGGGCCGGAGCATGTCGGCTGTGGTGCGGTGGTGGGACCAGGAGTCTAGGAAGGGGTGGATGGTGTGGGTTTGGTTGTGGTTGTGGTTGTGGGCCGGTTGTTGCTGCTGCTGCTCGAGGAAGCGGTAGGCCAGGTTTTGGTAGGCGGACCACTCGTTGTTGGTTACTTGGAAGCCTGGGAGAAGTTAAAAGATTGGGGTCATCTGGGGGATGATGGTATGTGTGTGTGTCTGTCTGGCTTACCTGGCAGCTTGGCTACTTCATGGCCTAGCCGTCCAAGGCCGGCTCCAGGAAGGAGGACTTTCACTCCATCCTGTTCCGCGTCCGGAAACAGGTTCTTAACGGCGTTCAGAATGCAGGGAAACGCCGCATCGCGCTCATTTGCGCCGGACTCTGCCCAGTCGCGGACATAGTGCTTCAATGCCTGCGACACGCTGATCCTATCGGCGGCGCGGCCGGCCGCCTTCATTGACTTGGTGTGCTGGTCTAGTTCATTTTGGTCAATGCCGTAGAACTCCATGGCGGTTTGCACAATCTCGTCACAGAGTTGCTGATTCTTCTGGAGGCGCTCCGCAATATCGGCGAACTTCTGGCTGTACTTGATTTCCCGCTCGAGTATCTTTCAATGTACAAATGAGGGTTAGCAACGCTCAGTACGGCGGCAACGACAGTACGGGGGATGAACATTCTTCTGCTTCTTTGGCACATGGCTGTATAGGCCCTTCAGCCGGTTAAGCTCCGCTTGTTGAGTTTCAGCGTAGGCCGAGAACCCCCGGAGCGCTTCGAGCAGCCGATGCCGCGGATGGTGCTCGTTCCAGGTGCCATGCTTCTTGTCCATTCTTTGGAGGAGCCGTTTTTTTTCCTGGAGATGCCGCTCCGTATCTGGTTTGCCCGGCGGGTGTCCATTCTCGGCCAGGACAACTTCGAGTTGGCGGACTTCGTAAACGAGGTATTGCGGCTGTTTGCGGTTAGTAGTGGTCCTTGTCAGATTTTGCCTATGTCCGAATGTCCTCACATCGGAAGCGTCGACTGCAACAAGTCCTGGATGCGAATTCGCCGGCGCTGCTTCTGGCGGGTCTTCACGACACAAGACATGGCTACTCCAAAAACAGTAAAGAGCAGTGATCGGGATCCAGGCTGAGGACCGCATCGTGAATATTACAAGCTTTGTCAAGGTGACACGAAATTTGGCTCAGTGTGACGCTCTTCTTAATAATAATACTTGAGAGACCGTCTTCACGGCAGAGGCTGAAGGAACGAGCGAGAGATGAAAGTACTATGTGAAAGAGCGCGTGGGGGGTTGAGAACCTTGATGTCCACCACCCACCAGCCGCCGTCAGGGGCACGCCGCATTGCATTGGGTATCGTACATGCAGTAGGTAGCTTGGCGGCCAAGACCAGGCACCTTGGTGGACTTGCTGCAGCGCCCTGAACAAGGCTGCCTTACCTTATACTATTGGAATCCCCGTGGGGGCCATGGATGGATTCTACCTTGTGAAAACTCTTTTTGCTCGAAGCGCGTCTTCAGCTTGTGCCAGCCAAGAGACTCAGGACTTGACGACAGCTGATATGGATTGTGGCAGTTGCCCGGGCGCAAGCTTCTGGTTGTTAGGTCACAGGTGGGATTGAGAGTTTCGACAGTAAATAGTCAAGGACATTGTAACGGCGCTGTTGAAAATAAAGTTTGAAATAATTCCAGCTCATTGGAAGCTCTTTGCGCAGACGTCAGGTTCCGCCGCGGCCAATCCCAGCCCCTTAACCCCTGGTAAGAAAATGGCCACTGACATGCTGCCACACAATGTCAGGCGTCAATAGCCCTATAAAACATTGTATGAAATACTGAGGCGAGCCAGATCGCCCATCAAATCTTTGCTGTTCCAATACAAAAGCTACAAGTTGACTTGAGTCATATGTCTGTTGGCATTGGGCCAAGTTGGGAGGTTTCATCGTACTGCGACTCAGAGCACTGATAATTAATCGGCCAGAGGTGTCGCATCTTGGACTTTGCCAGGCGTTCTGTTGTTAGCTCTCCGCTGATTTATTTTCTTCTTTTTATTTCTTGATTTTTGGCACCTATACAGACGCTTTAATCTGTTCTGATACCTTGTACGATAATGGGCAATGAAACTTCCAGACCGTCTCTTGGGGATTCAGACCCAAAGTCACAAGCGAACACCGTTCTCCCTCCCACAGAGTCAACTCCGGTCGCATGGGCCCAACCAGAGCCCTTGACTCCTGAAATGACTCCGCCCAGAATGCACAGGCCGCTCACGCCGCCTCCTTCCGGACATTCAAAGCCACCAGCAACCCCCCCACAAGCCATCGCTCAACCTAGGCCACCAACACCGCCGCCAACTTCCGCCGACTTCCCATGGACCCCGGTACTATCGCCAACGCCAACTCTCCTCGGGACGCCCTCATCATCACCATCATTCGCAAGCTACCACGCCAAAAACAGCTTCAGTTCCTCCAGCACACCCTGCTCCCACTGCCGCCGCCCCGTATCCCATCCCCGGCGACAACCGCAACAAACACCACCGCGGCCCCTAAAATGCAGCCACAGTCTCTGCAAAACCTGCCTCCGCACCGCCCTCCTGACCGCCCTGTCCACAGACCCCTTCACCCCAGCAACCTGCCCAGTCCACAGCCAGTTCTCCCCCAGGCCCGAGAACCAGGAAGCAGAACACGTAGTGGAGGGGGAGGAGGAGGAGGCAGCAGCAGCGGCAGCAGCAGCGGGGACACCAGAGATCCCGCTCGCCGTCCTCGGCGAAGCCGCCACGGCGCCCGAGTTCCTCGCCTACCGCGACAAGCTGCGCGAGATGCGCACGCCGTCGGCCCAGCGCCTGTACTGCCACGACCGGGAGCGGTGCGGCATGTTCTTGTCGGGCGAGTGGGTGAAGGGCCGCGTCGGGGTGTGTCCCCTGTGCGGTGCGAAGACGTGCAGGGGGTGTGGCGGGCGGGCGCATTTGTTGGGGCGGGGCGTTGAAGGTGAGTTGCTACTACCAGTTCCCTTGGGGGTTTTTTGAGTTGGTTTGTTGAGGGGTTGAGATTGAAAAAAGAAAAAAAGAAAAGAAAAAGGGGGGGGAGGGATTATGATCGTGATTGCTGACTGACGGTGTTTGTTTTAGGAGGGAAACTGAAGGGCGAAGACACGAGAGAAAGGAAAAGGAGAAGAGGGAGGGCAGGTTGGAGAATGAGGAAGAGGAGTGCGAGGGCTGTGGGAGGGAGAGGGTCGCTTTGTCCACGATAATGACGGATGTGACCGGTGGGGTACGATAGTGTCTGTCAGACAAGACGACATCATAATATGAACTGGACTATTATTTACTGAGTTTGTGGCGGACCAAGATGCCTTACACTGAAACCTGCGCCCACCCGCAGACCAAGCAGTTTGTCCCCGCATGATAGGCGGCAAACTGGCATAGACACAGGTATCTTGATATTGATTGGCCTTTTTCAATTCCTACAATACGCTTAGTAGGGGCCTAAGTACAGAAAATCGAGTAGAATGATAGTTAGTTTGTTCTTTTTGAACATGACAGTCCTCTAAATAATTAGCTGAAATGAGTAGAGACCCATGACTGCAAGCTCTAATCGTACAACTTGAGTAAACTCCAGGTATTCACATCTCCTTCGCAACTCCCTAGTACAAACTACAGACCCCCCTCCCACTACCGCAGCATGTGCTGGTACTCGGGGAGATTCCAACCTTCGACGGTCTCACGGATACTGAAAATATCAGCGATATTGATCTTGAATAATGAGACGACCCCCATCATAAGATTCAAGATGCCAACACCGAATGATGACCCGGACAAAGCCCACTGGCTCTCGGCCTTCTCTGGAATTCCTTCCTGTATCCGGTCCATGAAAGGCCGAAACTTGTCCTCATAGTTCTTTAGGGCTGCGGCAAGGCTGTCTGGCTCGTTCGTGTTGCCATCGGCGTCATGTCGCCCACAGTATCTCCCAATCTCGCCGGCCAAGATGTAAGCTCCCACCATGGCGCAAGTGGTGCCCATGCCCGAGAGCACTGTCGGGCAGTGGGCGGCGTCGCCAACCAGAGTGACGCAGTCAGATGACCATTTTGGTAGCTTGACGAGGCCTATCCGCTCACAGTAAAAGTCGTCGGCGACCCTCATTCCCTTGAGGACGTCCTCTGTGATCCACCCTGCGCCCTTGAACACCTCTGCCATGACCTGCTTTTCTCGCTTGATGTCCCCCCGGGACACATTCTCAAGCCGATCTGGATCCGTCTTGCAGGTGAGCATAACCTGCATCTCGTCCGGACTGTGCCTCCGGGTCATGATGCCACGCCTTCCGGGGGCCATGTATGTTGTGGCGAAGTACTCCTCTCCCCGCGCCAATGGCCGGGCCATGGTGAAGTATGCAATGTAGAGACCTGGCATTCGCTGTAGCACGTCTGGAACGCCAGGGCCGAGCAACATCCTCCGGGTGCGCGACCACTGACCATCGGCGCCGACGAGAAGATCGAACCGGTCTGTCTTGCCATTCTCGAAACGAACTTCGACAGCGTCGCTCTTCTGCTCGAAACTCTCCACTGCCGTCCCAAAAACATATTGCGGCGGCTTCTGGGTTGCCGCGGCGGCGTCGTAGAGAAGACGGCACAAATCACCTCTCATTATCTCAAACTCGGAGGTGAGGCTTTGACGTCCAGAGCCCGACTTGTTCGCTGGGAAATAGGCCCGTCGCCGGCCGGAGCTGTCGACGACTTGCATGCCCTGCTCTGGGGCAGACTTGGCGCGGAAGGCGTCCTCCAAGCCCATCCGCCGCAGGACGTCGATGCCGGGCCCGCGTAGGTCAAGCTGGAGGCCGGTAGTGCGGAGATTAGGGAAGCGCTCGATGACAGTAACATGGTGGCCTTGCTGGGCAAGCCAAAAGGCGAGGGCGTTTCCGGCAATGCCCCCGCCGCTGATGAGGACTCGAAGGGTCACTGGGGGCATGGTGGGGTGTCGCTGGGGTAGGTAGTGTACGTGGACATGTACCAGTGTGTACCTATGAGTGGTGATGTTGTTATGTTGTTTTGGGAAAAGCGATGATGAAACAAGATCTAATTCACACAGAGAATTATGCAAACATTTAAAAGAAGAACGAGAAAATACTCGGGAGCTTTTATTTATATTTTATATTTTGCACCGCTCGTGTTGTTCTAACATTGTAACATGGAGAGCACCACCCCCGAACGCTGCCATTTGTCTCGGCCGAAACAGGGTTGTGTCGGCCGTAAGCCCTTGCCAACACTGTGCCGCTGCGTGCTTGGACCGTTTATTACATCGCTCATTTATCACCTTATCCCCGAACGCTTTGAAGGTAAGACCACGAATCATCCAAGAGAGGCGTTTGAAAACTGAAATCTCAAAATTGAGCCCTGGCTAGGTATCTTTGGTCCAATTGCCCCTTCGCGACTCGGCCGAAGTGAGGGTTCAATTCTGAATTATTCCGCGCTCATCTCAAGTTCTCAACGCCTTTCATGGACGAGCAGGCACAGCCCGAAATTAAACTCCGCCGACGACGCAGGGCCGCCCTCTCCTGTCGCGAATGTCGTCGCAGAAAGGTCAGATGCGACCACAGCGACCCCTGCGCACACTGCGTCCGGAACAAGACGAAGTGTGTCTACAAACCCTTCCATGAACCCGTGGAGCCCGGAGCCCACCCCGGCGACGGCGGCGGCAGGAGAAGCTCTCGGCCGACGACCACCAGTCCACCGCCGACAGTCCCCCTCTCCTCTCCGTCTGCTTTGCTGGCAGGGATCACAGTGGCAGAGGGTGTAGCCGCGGCGCAGAGAGCCCCCATCCCGAGCCCAGTAAACCATGACGACCCCCAGCAACCAGTGCCCGATCAGGATGCGAATCAAGTTGCACCTATTCTGGGTGATATCCTGCATCGGGTACAGAAGCTGGAAGACTCTTTGGTGTCCCGAGCGAAGACCGACATCAATCTAAACCTTAATACACTGCCGGTGCCTGAAGCTATTGGCCGGAACCGTGACCCTCCTGCATCTCAGGGCGTGCCCGACATACGGCAAGAGTGGCAAACCGTCTTGAACAAACCACGCGACTTGGGCCGGAGCCGCTGGGTGGGTGATGCGTCCGAGTTCGCAACCATCATAAGCTGCTACAGCGAGATCATGGGCAGGGAGAGCACAAACGCGTCGTTCCATACTCCTGAAGCCGCTGCCTTGATTTCTCAGGCGGGTGATGTTCTTCAAAAGTGCAAGATCAGAGCAAAGACCATCAAGGTTGGCCGGCCCACCAGGGGCCTTGCATCTCCCGAGCTCAGCTTTATGCTGCCTCCGCGGGAGAGGGCTGACGAGCAGGCCGACCTTTACTTTTCGTCGTTCGAGTCAACGTACGTTCGTCTCTGAGTTGGATATTGCTGTTGTTGAGGTTTCAAATTTCGCTGAGTCTAGACCACCAGGCACCGGATACTCCACGCTCCTACCTTTTGGACCGAGTACCGGAAATACTGGGACCATCCCGAAAACGTGACAACTGACCTACGCCTCAGGGTGCTCCTCGTCATTGGGATAGGTTCAAGCCTTTACGACCATCCAGATGCCCCTGCCACACTGCGCAACACGGAGCTGGTTCAGCAGTGGATATACGCCGCTGAAACCTGGCTTTCCGGGCCGTTGGAAAAGGACCGCCTCGACATCACAGGGCTGCAAATCCATTGTTTAACCATTCTGGCTCGTCAGATCTTCTCGCTCGGTGGGGATACGATATGGATATCCATGGGATCACTAGTCCATGGGGCTATGCAGATAGGCTTACACCGTGATCCCAAGTATCTCCCAGCCACGCCTGTGTTGCAGGCTGAACTCCGCAGGCGGTTGTGGGCTACCATTTTGGACTTGGCTGTGCAATCGTCCTTGGACGCCTGGATGCCGCCGCGCATCTCGCTCGACGAATTCGACACTGAGCCACCGTCCAACCTCAACGACGACGAGCTCGACGACACTACGACCGTGCTCCAACCTCACCCCAAAAGCACGTTTACCTCGACCTCGATTCAGCTCGCCCTACTTGACTCCCTCCCAGCCCGCCTACGCGTCGTTCAGTTCCTCAACAGCCTCCACTCCGAACGCTCCTATCAACGAGTCCTCGCCCTCACCTCGGAACTCATTTCGGCCCTCCAAAACAACGCCACCCTATTCAAGCCCCACAATAATAACAACAACAACAACAACAACAGCCCTTTCCACCGCAACCTCCTCGACTTCCTAACCCGGCGCTTCCTCATCACCCTATCTTTCCCCTTCACCCACAGGGCCCGCACGAACCCACTCTTCCACTACTCCCTCAGAGTCAGCCTCGACGCCGCCCTAGCCCTTGTCTCGCCCGAGCCAGACAACAGCGGCAAGTTCGAGCGACTGATGGTGCTCGGCGGCGGGCTGTTTCGAGATGGAATCCGGTGCGCCACGACGGCCGTCACCTTGGAGCTGCTCGCCCGTAAGTATAGTGCTCTCTCCCCTCCCGCAATGAACAGATGACGTGTGTGCTGTAGTTTGCCTTGTTTGGTTTTTCCCTTTTTTTTTTTTTTTGTTTTTTTTTCAACTCCCGCAGTTAGCTTGCTGGCTAACCCCGTCAAAACCGCCCTCGCAGACGCCGAGACCCAGCGCCGCGACGGCTCCCTCCACCGCACCCGCCAGTGGCGCGACTCGCTCAAGCAGGTGGTGCGTGGCCTAGTGGCGATGGCGGAGGAGCGGATCCGAAGGGGCGAGACGAATGTCAAGATTCCCATGTTTCTGAACATGGCGCTTGCGCAGGTCGAGGCCATCGAGGAGGGCGGCGGTGCCGGCGTGGAGATTGCCATTGCGAAGGCGGCGCGGGACAGTTTGGAGGCCTGCGAGGCGTTGTTGCGTTTGAGGGCGGAGAGTGCCTGTGGTAATGATAATTATAATGGGGCGGAGGCCGGAGGGCCATTGCAAGCCGTGCCGGACGCCTCGCCCGGTGACGAGAGTGGTGGTTTAGGGATGGGTATGGGGATGGGGATGGATGGTGTCTTTGGTTTCGATTTGGAAGGCTTTGGGGAGGAATTTGCTTGGGAGAGTTTCTTCCCGGATGGGCGGTTTTGTTAGGGTGGCTATCCTGCTTTTGTTATGGGACGGGTGCACTAGAGAAGGTCAACATAAAAAAGGCCTATAGCAAGCTTCGGGTTTACTGTAGGACAGTCTGAGCCTCTTTCGGTTGTGGTACATACCTGATATCCATACAATGTAGACCTGGTGACGTTGAATACTAGAGAGCATTGCCGCCTCCGGCTGCTGGTAACAAATAGAGCGCGACGTTGGCTTATAAGTCGGATCCGAGGTGGATGAGAACACTCGGTTCCTGCCGATGTCATGGTTCGAGTCCACTATCGTCAGATGCACAGCAGAAGAAGCCGTGTTGAGTATAAGAGCTGAAGGGCGCTTGAGAGGTGTGAGGTGTTAAGACCAATATCTACCTACATAGGCAGGCACTTGGGCTCAGTCACAAAGGGTTGGGGTTACTACATTCTCCTCTCTTGCTTGACATGTGGGGGCGCTAAGTCACACCTTCAAGACAAGACATGGCCATAATATTTGATGCAATGAATATTCTTAAAATAAGAAATAATTTCGAGGCGTATGTCGGAAAAATGAGATCCATTGGCATTCACAGATTGCTTTTTTCGCAATGTAGCAAGTGCACCAAGGCTTTCACATGCAAATGCCACGCGGATATGCATAGCCAAGGGTCCACTGCAGCCCCTGCGTCATTGTTCGCGGGGAACCCCAGTTACCCAGTGCTGCTGTGGAATTCCCCGGTGACCAGGGTTTTGAGCCGACCAGTGCCGTCGATTCCCCGCGGCTTTTTGGCACATGCCGCAGCCGAACTTCCAGGTTTCCCTTGTCCGCGGCACTCGAGGTCCTGACGACACTCCCCTGGACTTTCACCTTATCTGTATCACCAGACGTCTTCCGATACTCAGCCCGCCTCCCGATGAGGTAGAACACGGTGTTTTACCTCCCTGACGTGCGCCCTGCACCGAACCGACCCGAACCGTCGCGCTCTGTCTCGTCAGCCCATCCCCCGAATTGCCGAGGCACCATGTCAGGCACACTCGAGAGCCTCAAGGTGCGATCCGAGATAGCAGACGCCCGTGGCCGGCGATTTGGCTTAGGGAGGAACCATTTCTGACCGATCGCGCATACAGGCTGCCGCCGAGCGCATCGTCCTCGACCCGAAATACCATGACCTGTTAGCCATCGTCAAAGGCGCCCGCAATGGCGCCGTCTACGGCACCAAAGTGCGGTTTCCGCATGCGCTTGTGTATGGGGAACAATACCGTTCGCTTGATGAGCAGAGCTATGGCTGACAAGGGGAAACAAATAGCATGATTATGCTCTTCCGCTCGGGAACGTACGTCTCGGATTGCGCTCACTGTCCCGGTAAAACCGCTAGCTAACCTCCCATTGCTGGATTCAGAATACGCGAAAAGGCATGGCTCATCTTCCGCGCGACAAGAACACACGCCCGCAACCTGGCCAAGTTTGCCACCATCTACAAGACGACTTGCATGCTGCTCAAACACTTTGGCGCTACGCCAGGCAAGGAAGGCAAGATTCCCCTTCCCCCTCCCCAACCGGGCCCCTCTTTGATGCTTTACTCCACTGCGGAACCAAACAAACAAATAATCTAACCTTCCCTTACCCCCTTCAGGCCCTTACGACAGCTTCCTCGCCGGCCTTCTAGGCGGATACATCGTCTTCGGCCAACGCTCGAAGCGCTCGGGCAAGATCTCGAGCGTCAACCAGCAGATCGTCATCTACGTGTTTGCGCGCGTCGTGCTGGCGCTGGCGCGGCTCGCCGTCAAACCCGGCGGCCACGGACTGCCCGTCGTCTCGGAGCCCCGCAACAGCGCCGCCATCAGCTACTACGCCTGGCCCGTGTTCGCCAGCGTCTCGTGGGCCGCCGTCATGCACCTGTTCAAGTGGCACGCCGCCGAGCTGCAGCCTAGCCTGCGGAGCAGCATGACGTACATTTATGCGAATTCGGATGAGTGGACTGGGCTGAGGAATTTCATCTGGCATAATAAATAGATTAGGGGAGGGGCTGGGTAGAGAGGGTACGCGGGGTGCAGGTGGTGTGTTGGACAGGGGAACATCTACCGGCGTTCGGGGGTTAGATTTGTGCTTGAGCGTTTGGCTTTTTGTTGTCATTGGATGTCTAACTGACAATGCATGTACATACGTGGACAGAGGGACATGGTTCTGGTATTCGAGTGCGAGAGCGCCGCTTGGGGAAGGTGCTGAGCGTTTGTCTGAGAAGTTGTTCGAGAGGTAGGTTGCCCAATAGCAGGCAGCCATCTTCATGCAACGGGCTCTCGGAGAAGATCTGGTTGGATGGGCCAGAGTATTCTAAAGTATATTGACCAAGACTATTGCAGAGCTTGTGTTCCCTTCCTAACGCCGCTTCAAGCTCCAGTGCGTGTAAGAGTGTTGATACCTTGCAGGTGGATACGCCTTTGCCCATCTAATACATTGCCAGCACACGAGGAATGAATGGATGTGCGGACTTATTCGGGCGTACGATAGCCAGAGGCAAGGGTTGGGATGGACGGAGCTCAGTCGCCAATGGTCGGTCGGCCCTTGATGTAGAAGGTTCGCGCTCCCCAATTTCAACGGGACCACCACAAGCCAGCATGGCCGAGCGGTCACTGGCGGTGGTCCGCCCCAGGTAGCTGGGCTCTCCCAAAACCTCCCGGTCTTGTACCGAGAGGTCAAGGGTTCGAGCCCAGCGGGGGCCCAAATGGGTGAAGCAGGCCATCGGGCGCCGGCCTGCTTCACAACGGAGTAAACCCCCGAGGGGGTTTCGTAGCCGGCTACCTCCCTTCCACCCGTGCGAAGGGAGCTAGCCGGTGAGCTTTTGCTACCACTCTGTACTGGTTGATGATGATACTTACTTTTTATTTATTGATCTACCCTTGGTTTCGAAGATTATCCTTTCCCTCCAAGCTTCCAGCGACTTTGGCGTTGACCGCGACAAAACGAATCCTCGGCCGACCTCGGTATGCCAGGTACCACTACAGTTTTAGAGAATTCCATTTACAAGTTTGATGCCTTCCGTTGCAAAAATTGGTTGCAGATCCCAGCTATGGGTGTGGTTTGTAGTTTTTTGAAGCGGCCTGGTTTGGCGGCCGCGTACTCTGCACTCGAAACGCAGTGATGCCTGAGGCCCGGTCCCCAACTCATTACTCAACTGTTCGTGAACATCTCCTGTGTAATTATTTTGTCTTAGAGATATCTTATTCTATGAACTTCACACGGTCTGATAGTTCATGAAAGCATTTTGGCCCTCCTTTCTCCCTTTGTTGTCACCCGAAGGTGCCTTGGGTACCTATCTATCTACCTTGGTACCTTATCTAAGCTGCCAATGATTCACAACTTGCAGGCTTCCGTGGCTGCCTGGCGTGTGCCTGTCTCAAGATTCTCAAAACTGCCTTCAAACTCATCCACCAACTTCAGCGTAAAATTCGTGGCACAAGCCGAGTTGGTCACTGTCACCAAAAGTTCGACCCTCATGGCTCCAAGTGTCCTGCATCTGCGAACCACGCCTCGCCCTGTGTCGTGGAAGACTGCTGGACGAATCACATGCCCGACGACATCTCTATCGAGCCACTGCTGGAGTGTAGCGTTGAGCCACAAAGTGGCACGCATACACACATTCACAACTTCCCTTTGAGTTGGCCATGGTCCGACTCACAAGGCTGCCGTGTCTGGCAGGCAGGCAAAACGAACTGCCAGGCACTTTCACAAGCATGCCCGAATTGTACCACTTTCCTCCATTTCTTCTCTTCTCACCTTGAGTCAGGTGCGCTCCAACACTCTTCTATCAAGTCGTACATATATATATACACATATATCTGCTCGCGCAAAGCAACACCTCACGAGATCCTATCAAGTTCAAGTCCAAGTCCAAGTCCACGCCAACCTCTCAACAAACCTACGTCGAAGCAGCAACCGCCGCCCCAAAAAATAAAAAATAAAAATAAAAATCCCAAAACCATGGACGACCCATCCTGCACAATCTGCACCACCCCCCTCTCCCGCAAATCCCACCCCTCCCACCCATCCACCATCATCACCTTCCCATGCACGCACACGCACTGCCTCCCCTGCCTGCGCCGCAACTACACCCTCCACTCCGCGCCCTCCGCCACCGCGGCGGCGTTCCGGCCCGTCCAATGCTGCCCCGGCCAGCGCCTCTCGGTCCCGCTCCTCCGGCGCTTCCTCCGCCTCCCGTCCGCCGAGGTGGCCGCCTACCGCGCCAGGCTGGCCGAGTACGACGCGCCCGTGAAGCTCTTCTGCTTCGACGCGGAGCGGTGCGGGCGATTCATACCCGTCGCGTTGAGGGACGGGAGGGTCGGGAGGTGTCGTGGCTGTTGGGGGCGGACTTGGTATGTTTGCTTCTTTCTATTTCTTTTCTTCTTTTTTTTCCCCTATATATATACATATATGGAAAGGAGGGAGTTGTCTGGGCTTTTTCCCCAACTGGCTGGCTGGTTGGCTATCTGTCTATCTGGGGGGGGGGGGGGGGGGGGGGGGGGGTTTTGTTTCATGATGTCCGGATCCGGGATGGATATGTGCTGACGTTGTTGGGCAGTGTCAAGTGTGGCGGGGAGGCGCATTCGAGGGGAGCCAGATGCGAGGATGCCGCGAGCATGGTCGATAAAGCCGGGGGGAAGGAGAGGAAGAAGGTGGATGAGGAGGGGTTCAGGAGAGTCGTGAGCGAGATGGGGTGGTGAGTTTGCCCTTTTTTTTGTTTTTTTTTTTGATGATGTTGTTGTTGGTTTGTTTGTTTCCTCGAGTTCACTTAGCCAGCCACCAGTCCCTTCGAAGGGAGCCCATTTATCATTTCTACTAGCAAAGATGATGCTCTGAGCTAACTGCTCGCTGCGCAGGAAACGGTGTCCCCATTGTCGGCGGTGGGTGGAAAAGACGGAGGGATGCAACCACATCCAGTGAGTTTTCCTGCAAGCCCTTCCGTGCTAAAGATCGTTGTTGACTGTGATAGTTGTATTTGCGGCTGCCATTTTTGCTATCGCTGCGGACGAGCGCCGTATGCTAACCACGGTGACTGCGCCATGTGAATGAACCTCGAGCAGCAGAATCACTCTGTGAGGGATCAACATAACCGCCACTCTCATTCGTTTTACCATTTCCTTGCTGTTGCTGCATCTTTGCATGGGTGGGATTTTCATTGGCCATTTGATGCTATTTCTCTAGGCAACGGAAACGGATTCATTTTAGGCGTTACTGGACGAGGAGGGGGGCCACTTTGGCTTTATTCTGGTGTCGCACACAACATCGAGGCATCTAATGGAAACTTATTAATCTCAAGCTCAGCACAGTCAGACGCAGCCTAACTACGTAGCAGACGGGATCCCGAGTTTTCTACCACCTATGGCCGTATGTGCTAGGTGTCTTTGACAGCTGTGTTGATATGCAGCCAAAGCTGGGCCGCCCGGGTTTATGTGTGAGCACAGAGCGACATTGCACATCACTCGGCATTTGCTCAGCCCAGCCACGCAGTTGCCAGCGTATTGTGCTGGCCAGCATATCACGATAATCACTTCGCGATGTGAAAGTCATCGCAGCTGGTATCTAACTCCGTGTTTATTCGGCAGACCTGAAGCACTAACGCCCCCCTCTGCCACAACTGAGGCAAGCCGACGCTAGCGAAACACAGACATGGTCCCAAAAACAACATATTTGTAGAATATCGGGTCAACCATCTTTAACACCAGACGCCATTCCCATGCTAACTTTTGCCAGTCTTGCGAACCCATTCAGAGACACCTAGCATCAAAATCCAGCAGCGTTATACCAGGAGAACCGCGTTCAAGCAGCCGTCGTTCTTCCGGAAGAGTCAGTATCCGTAAGACGAAACAGATCTTCGGAAAATGGGACAAACCTCTGGGTTGTTTGTGATCTGCGCGTAGCGGCCCCAGGCAATCTTGCCCGAAGCCGTGACGATTCCTAGATCGGAAACATTGACCTCGATGCTGCAGCGTGTTAACTATTGTCCTTCTGGAACTTGAGGTAGGTGAAGACATACATGGTACCCTTGGTCAGAACACCCAGTTGCGTATCTTGACCTCCTAGTTAGTACGCTTGGACATCGGTAGCGGGGAGGACTGTGTGACATACAACTGGAACGAGTTAGCCTGGCGCTTCAATGAACCACCGCAGAAGACGACTTACAGAGGATTGCTCGGGTTCTTCTTGACGCCCAGAATGGGGAGCTGGACTGTAACATTGAGGGTAGGGTGTGTGACGTTGGCCTTCTTGTAGCGCAAACCCATGGGCCGGATGAAGCCTGCAATTATCAGCTTCTACCTACTGTACGTACGCTGATTGTGAACTGCAGCAGAGACTCACGTTCGTATTTAACCGGCCGTCTGGTGAAGTCGGGTCCGACAAACGTAGGCTGAATCAAAGTTAGCACCATCTTTGCGGTGTCTCAGCTGCCCAATCAAGCCAACCTTGGTGACCACACGTTTCCAGCCTATTCGCACGGTTAGCATCAGGCCCAACCACACCACAGCCTCGCTCAGAGAAAACATACCCCTCTTTTGAACCTTCTTGCCCGTCTTGACACTGTATCGCCGTCAGCCACGCCTGCTATCCAACCCATGGTAGATCCCACACATACACCTTGAACAGTTCCTCTTCACTGATACCCCTGACCTTAGGGATGGGCACCGAGAAACGTGCCGCCTTCTCGGCCCTCTTGTTTTTGATCTGCGAGCTCAGCGCCTTGGCCGTCGTTGGGTTGGCGCGGTCGAGCAGGTAGGCGGGGATGGGGTCGGCAGGCTCCTTCTCGGCGGGGGCGCCCTTGACGTTGCGTTCCTCGTGTTGTTTGATGGCCTTGCGCATCTGGATCTTTTGGGCGTGACGCTGCTTGGCGTACAGCTTAGCCCGTAGGCCACGCAGGTTCTGTGCATTCTCGCTCTGCTTGTGGCCCTCGCGGGCGGCCTTCTTGCGCGCGCGCTCCTCGTGATCGAGGCGCTTGCCGTGGAGCTTGCGGTGCCGCTCTGTACATCGAATGGAGCGTTAGAGAGGGTCTGTACTGGCGTGGCTGCGATGTAGATAGTCGCCATCGATTCAAGGGGGGAGCATACCGATGTACTCGTTCTGGGGCTGTAGTTGATGGAGGAAATGCGGTTAGCGAGGCTCATTTTGCTGGACATGGTTGGCATCAGCGGGGTTGGGTTACTGACCATGCTGACTTGCTGGTGCCCTCGGAAGGGACTCGAATGTTCAGAGACTGGCCAGTGCAGAGAGCTACAAGTGACTGGATGGCCGCGAATACTCTGGGCCTCAAGGTAATGGACTGCGTTCGAGGCACGCGCTCGCTGAGACGTTCACCGATAAAAAAATCAAAGAGCTTATCGGATTGCGGGTGGCCGGTTCTTGGTGGGGGCAACCTGCGGGCTGGCGCTTATTGGCTGGATTTTACAGTCTTCTCCACACAATGCCCCCCAACTCAGCCGGCGGAAGGAAGTCGGCGACGACAGGGGCGCGATGAATGACGCCCGCGGAGAATGTGGGGAGACGGAAGCTGCCGAAGCAGGGACAACCTCCCATGTACGGACGTACTGTGTACCTACCTAGGTACCTCAGGTACCTACGTAAGGTAGGTGGTAGGTAGACTGGGCAAAGTACCTGTAGGTCTAGGTAGGTACCTAGGTAAGGTACCTAGGTAGGTACCTATCCATACGTCGCCGTTGGGTTTGAGTTACGCCGAGCAGCATTGGGGACTTTGGGCCAAATCAATAGCAGCAATAGAAATCAACTCGAAGAAGGATGTGGATAGACTGCAATGTACACTGCTACATGAATACATCTTGAATGAATACAGACACTGCATGGAATAACCCGCACCCCTCCCCCCCCTGCCAAACCGATGACTCCATGCTGATGCGAAATGTCGATGGGTGTTCCCTCTAAGAATGTCAACGCCTTTGAACCCCAAGTGCTTCCCAAAAGCCGCAATCTCCCAACACGAAAATGCACCGAGCCTTTCGTTTCACCCCATGTGTATGTATCCTGGCAACCAGGTCCCGTATCTCGAAGCCACAGATGTCGCTTCTTTCAGCGGCCGCCGGCTTTGGACTTGGTTGCGGCAAGAAATCTGCGCCTCCTCTCCTCCTTCTCTTGCTTCAGCCGCTTCTCTAGAGCTTCCTGCTCCATATCCTCGCGCCGGGCTTGACGCTCGGCTCGTTGCTCCTCGTCTTCGATATCTGATATGCCAGCCTCCATGTCCGACTCTTCTTCGTACGAGTCATAGCGATACCGGCCGGCGTTGCCATAGGCCGGCTCATCCTCCTCGTCCTCATCATCGACAATGAAATCGTCCAGATCATCATCTTCGTCATGCCTCTTCCGGGGCCCCGAGAGGGGGCCGCCGTACCGGGGTCTGTCACGAGATCGAGCACCGGCGCCGGCCCTGTTCGGAGCGCCGGGCTTGGTGTTTGCAGACGCGCCCGGGGTGGGCCGTGCGGTGCCAGTGTACCCCGTTGTCGCCAAAGCCGCCTTTTTGACCTTCTTCTGCTCAGCTGGCGCCGTGCTCTTGGCATTTGCTGAGCCGGATGTGAAGCTACTCCGTGCGCCGGGAGTTTTCGCGACCTCTCGCAAACCTGTGCTCCCACCGCCGGGCCGGTTGGCTCCCAGCTTTTTCGCTCCCATCCTCGCCTGCCTGGCCTCTTCCACCTTCATCTCCTTGCGCTCCTTCATAGTCATGTTCCGCTCCACAGTCTTGTGCTGGATCTTCCCCAAAGACTCCCTCTGCTCTGAGTTGGCCTTTGCCCGTGCCATAATCTCTGCATACGACCGCTTTTTTGGCGGGCCAGAATCTGTGGGGCTCGGGCGGTTGGCGGCAGGCCGAGAAGGCAACGGTTTGCTACCACTCACAGACATCGTTCCGGTGCCGCGAGCTCTGAGGTCAGACACACTGGACTTTTCGTTCAAGCCCCGCTTGTCGAGGGCAGGTCGTGGCTTGGGTGGCTGCCTGTCGATGGAACTGCCAAGAGGTCGCTCCGCAGGTCGAGAAGGTGGCTTTGGCGAATTGCTGTTCGGCTGCGACGGCCCACCCGTTATCGCCTCGGCGCGAGCCACCTTCACCCCATCTCGGCGAGCCTCATCGTCGGCCTTCCGTTTTCCCAATACTGCCGTCGGGCGGGGCGCGGGGTTCGGCGACGATGACGGCTTTTCGCCGGTGATCGACGCAAGCAAATCAAGAATCTGAGGATGCATCAGTCAACGTCATGAAGACACACGAGCAGCTTCAGATATATGCACTCACCGGCATTGTAAATGATGCGTTTAACTGTCGAAGACCGGTGTAGATGCCACGGTTGCGTAAACCATCCCCAGCCTCACACCAAGTCTTGCCGCCAAGTCATCGGGATCGAACCACCAAAATCTACTTGCGAGCCTGTCACGAGTGCATCCCAGTCTCCACTGCACGGAATGCGCCTGTGTTGCTGCGAATCCGGATCTCTCCGAAACAAATCGAGCGAGTTCTGGCGTGGGTGTCGCGGAAAATGCAGCAATTAAAAGAGGCGTTTGCTGAAAAGAAACAAAGTAGTTTGCGTGGTCGATGGGCGCTCCAAGCCTCCAAGGTTGGCCAGCGGCCGCTTTTTAACTTGTTGGAGGGGGCTGTCAGGAGGACCCACAGAAGCCAGGGCCCCGGGATGCTGCACGTCGGAGATAGTATGACCGGTTCCGGGGCTTTTGCTTGCATCGAGGCTTGGCCCCACATCAACGTCGGTTTTCACGTTCTCAATTACGTCAGCAACTATCTGCCCTAAAAGAATAAGTCAGGTGACATGTGGGGACAGAAATTTGCGGGCTCACAACTGCCAGAATTGTAAAATAAATCGGCCCTTGGAACTGTCACTAGACCAAGCCATCACCAACTAGAACTAAGAAGAGTCTTTCTCCGCCCAATTTGCGGTTAAACCTGATTGACCTCTCTTGTTCTTCGAAACTCGTCAAAAGTGAGTTGCTTCGTCGACAAGCTTTCGCAATCGATAAATGCCAGGATAGAAACCCGTGACTGACACCGCGCGGGGGAACAGATCATCAAAAATGAAGCACCTTGCCGCTTACCTTCTTCTCGGCCTCGGCGGCAACGCCTCGCCTTCGGCTGCCGACATCAAGGCTGTCCTCGAGTCCGTCGGCATTGAGGCTGATGATGAGCGTCTCGAGAAGCTTCTCTCCGAGCTCGAGGGCAAGGACATCAACGAGGTGCGCCAGCCAACACTCATCGCCTGCGAAGGATATACAGTGTGCTAACATATGGGCGATGCAGCTGATTGCTGAGGGTTCTTCCAAGCTCGCCTCCGTCCCGTCGGGCGGCGCCGGTGGTGGTGCTGCTGCTGGTGGTGCTGCTGCCGGCGGCGCTGCTGCTGAGGCTCCTAAGGAAGAGGCCAAGGAGGAGGGTATGTATCTCTGCAAATCACACTTTTTCCGTATATCCCACTGACGTTTGCGCAGAGAAGGAGGAGTCCGACGAGGACATGGGCTTCGGTCTCTTCGACTAAGCACCCCACTACGGTTGCCACGAAACTGGTTCCCGCCGTGTGAGCGATTCCGAAGGACCCTGACGACCTTGCCGCATTCATGCGATGTTCTCTGCATGACCGTTGTCTGCGCGGTAGGACTGGACTACTGGGATATCCAGGACCTTGCTGCTGCCAGCCCGCAGTGCCATATAGATTGGAGCAATAAAGTGCGAGGGTCTCTTCGGATGTGTTCTGTGCTTGACGTGTGTCAGAAACATGCCAATCGGTCTCTTGAAAGTGCAATTTGGCTGCATATTCCTCCACGATGCTCCATCTCGGGCCTATCACTAAAGCACCGGAAACTGTGACAGGGGAGCACGGGTCTCGAGAGAGTGTCTCTGCAGCCGACTCGTAACACCAAATTTTTGATGGCTTCGGCGGGGAGGTTTGTTCGGCCAAGCCAAGCATACATTACGTCCTTACCGCGTAATTTACATAGTGTTCTGTACACGGTTCCCGTTAAAAGGGTCGCATAAATTTCGACGCGGACGACGCGCTTGGCCAGATTGCGCTGCGACCAATTATTTTAAATTACTCCGTTGCTGTGCCAACGCCGAGAGGGGAGCACTTTTGCCGAGTCTGGCCCAGTCCGCACAGACATTTGTAGCTCTCGCAACGGCGGTGGGTCTTGATGCTGTTTGTCTACAAAACCTCATCCTGGTGCAAGCTTCCTTCTCCCGTGCGCACGTATGGACAGGTTCAGCAGTCACCCACGATTGACAGCGCCGTTGCTTTGGTTTTGAAATTGAAAGCCGTAGTACAGCGGTTGCTTCACATACACCGTTCGCTCCAGATCTTGCTTCTGCTGTATTCGCGCCAAGGAAGAAGAAGCTTGCGACGCGCGCATCGAGCAACGCGGCACGTGAAGCGGGAATTGACACCACCCATCCACCACTGGCAAAATCCAGCAGAACAGTTGGGTTAAATCCCGCGCGCTGTCTGCATTCGACAATTTGAAAATGGTTGCCGCTTCCTCGGCGCCCGCCGGGGCCGGAAGCGTCTACACAACTCTTGGCCGGAGGACCTCAGCACGGCAGGCGCGACGGCGCCCGACCGACGACGGCGGACCCTCAATGGCCCCTTCCCATCAATCCCAGTCCAACAACCCCGACGACAGCACGTCCGACTTGGAGATACTCCACCCTATGAAGCTGAGTGCTCTGACCAAGGCGTTG
This sequence comes from Chaetomiaceae sp. B2702, assembly GCA_023628455.1. Lineage (NCBI taxonomy): Eukaryota > Fungi > Ascomycota > Sordariomycetes > Sordariales > Chaetomiaceae > Chaetomiaceae sp. B2702. The sequence goes on from JAMAKP010000047.1 coordinate 29,111, forward strand.
CTGGGAGATCGCTACGGATCCGATGCCTCAACCACAGCACCTCCGCCCGCCCCACGAGGCCGGTCACCGAGGAACACCATTCCGGCGCCGGTGCACTCAGCCTATGGCGACCAGGAGCCACAGTGGAAGCGCACAAGTCCACCGCCGTCAAGGCCAGCATCCCCCTCACACCGCCCTCCGTCGCGGATCAGGACCCGAAAGAGCTCGGTTCCCGGCCCCGTGCACCCCACCTCTGGAGACCAGGAGTCGTTCAGCAGAGGCGCCGCCGCGCAGGCCGGTGGTGGGCCGTCGTCGTCCTCCCGGCACCCTTCCCCTGCCGGTAGCCGGGATAACAGCCCTGCCCCCAGAAAGCGTGTCGTCCGGCTGTCCAATGCCAACTCGGCCGGCGGGGCATATAACTCGAGCTTCAGTGGCGGCGGCCAGCGAAACAGCCTGCGGAACTCACTTTCCGCTTCCACCCGGGAGAAGAGGCCTGGTAGCGCGGACGGCCGTAGGGAGAGGAACTCCGAGCCTCCGGTTGGGCAACAGGAGCCATCGGCAAAGACCCCCGTGGTCGCCGTGAGGACCGTCAGGATCGCCGTCGGATCCTCGGGACAAAAATCGGCATCTGGCGGCTCCTCCGATGCTCGCTCCAGAGGCATCACGCGCTCGTCCGACCGCGAGGCCCGGAACGGTCCTGCTGCCATTCCGGCTCCAGCTCCATCCGCCGCGGCCCCGCAGACTTCAACGCGGGTCAAACGAGTTGGGAAGACACCAGGAAGCTTTCTCTCCGGGCCCGCTCGACGCGGGCGTCGAAGGCAGAGCGAGGAGGATGCGGATGGCCAATCTGAGCCGGAGGCGTTTGGCCTGGGCCACGAGTCCGGAAGCCAGCAGCCCCAGTCACGACAGGAACAGCAGGTTGCTCCCTCAGCCGCCTCCGAATATCCTGATTTCGCCGCTTCTGGCAGCCCTGTTAGCGCCAGAGACTCCGCCAGAGCTGCTCTTCGCCGACACAAATCCACCTTCATTACGCCGGTCGGCCAGAGAAAGTCGGAGCACGACCACCGGCCGTTGGCTTACCGTATCCCGAGTCCATCCGCCCCCGAGTCCGCAAGCGAAGACAAAGAGAACGAAGCTCCATCTGAAATTGCCCCTGTGATTCCCGCCACGATCCGGACGACCAACCCTTCGCCTTTCATCTCAAGCCAGAAGGCCCCTTCGCAGCCCCTGGCACCCACCAACGCAGGTGCGGTCGAGGTTCGCCAAGCCTATGCTCCCCCAGATAGTCACATCCTAGCTGCGAGGTCTCACAATGTCCCTCAGAGACCCGCTCCGCCTCCTCCGCCGAAAATGTCGGTTGTCGAGACTGCCACCAGTGCAGCCGGTGCCTCCACCACCGTGCAAGCCAGCAAAAAGAGGCAGTTTTTGCTTCGCGTGAACGGCAAGACGTACACCAGAATCGACTCCCTCGGTCGCGGCGGGTCCGGCAAGGTTTACCGAGTCTCGGCTGAAAACGGAAAGCTTCTTGCCCTCAAACGCGTGTCCCTCGACAACTTGGACGAGAGAGTCATCAAGGGCTATCAGGGCGAGATCGATCTGTTGCAGCGACTGGCTGGGGTCAACCGGGTCATCCAACTTATTGACCATGAATTCAACGCCGAAAAGAAGATGCTCAGCATTGTAAGGCAACCTTATGACTGGAAGTATATTCAAGTATCCTTTGCTGACCCTTGCTCAGGTGTTGGAAGCCGGCGAGCTCGACTTTAACACGTTCCTCCGGAGCCGGACTTCTGAGGACAGCCGGTTCGACCCAGTGTTTGTCCGATACTGGTGGAAGGAGATGGTCGAGTGTGTGCAGGCGGTGCACGGCAAAGACATCATCCACACCGATCTGAAACCGGCCAACTTTGTCCTTGCGCAAGGCCAGCTCAAAGTCATCGATTTTGGCATTGCCAATGCCATCCAGACGGATATGACGGTCAATGTGCACCGCGATGCACAGATCGGAACACCGAACTATATGTCACCCGAGTCATTGATGGATTCCAGCGAGTACGCCATGACCTCGGCCTACAAGGGCCAGTTCAATGCCCCGCCATTGCAGAGGCCGAAACACTTCAAGCTCGGAAAAGCCAGCGATATCTGGAGCTTGGGGTGTATCTTGTACCAAATGGTTTACGGGCAATGCCCGTTTGCCAAAATCACCAACATGATGGCTCGAGTCAACGCCATCAAAGACTGGAGCCACACCATCGACTTCCCCGAACACACCGAGCACGGCGTCCGGGTGCCGCCCAGTCTCATACGTACGCTGCGTCGGTGTCTAAACCGCGATCAGACACAGCGACCCACGTGCGACGAGCTCCTGTCACCTACAGATCCTTTCCTCTACCCCTTGGAGTTGTCCCCGGCCGTCTTTGCTGCAGCGGACCACGGGCAGGTGATTCCGATAACGCCGGAGCTCTTGCGGGATGTCGTGTGGAATGTCGTGAAGCGGTGTCGGCAGGACAACCCGAGCGACGCGGAGGCGCTGGACCTCTGGCCGCAAGCTTATTGGGCTAGTTGTAAGAAAATGCTGGCCGGGTCTAATGGTTCCGCCGGCGGCAGGAATGAGGCGCTCAGGTAATTGAGGAAGGGCGTTGGCTATTGATGTTCCCGAACGAGGGTGGCCCCTGGTTTGGGAGCTTGGACTGTTGGATCATGTGTACAGTACAGTACATGCTGTTTCAAAGAAGACCCCACATTTTTGCTTTTCTTTTATACCCGGGGCAGGGTGGGAACTTTGTTTCTCATTGTTTGTTTGAAAAATGGAGCCTTGAAAGCAGGGAGTCTTGGTTTGGAGACTTGAGTACATGTGCTTTGTTTTGGAGACACTGGAGAGCGCCCCCTACAAGGCATCAGATACCAATTTAATGATCGATGGCATGGATGTCCAGAGCCTCTGGTTCCGTTGAAAGACAGAGTGACAGGAAGCCATATGTTGGCCTCGTCAATGAATCCACTACTATCTATCGTGTGACTGATTGCAACTTCTTACGAGATGCCTTGGGTCCGGACATGAGAGGCTCTAATAATATGAACCATTGTCATGGACGGAATATCTAGCAGCAAACGGTGGTGTGTTCATCGGCATTGGCGATGAGGAAATGGTTGTGTACAATGGCATCGAATATGATACATATCTATGACAGCTGCTCCTCCCTCCCATCTTACAACCTTGCGCGCGTGTGTGTGTCACCCACGACAACTGGCAATGAATGAATGCCCTGTCTTTGCCGATTGAGGTCCTCCTGAGGTCTCCTACCGCCAAACCAGCAACAGCCAACCAAGCAAATCCCAGCCAGGCCGACACCACATTCTTGCGTACATACCCCCCCCCGGCCCCCCCCCCCCCCCCCCCCCCCTCTCTCTCTCCAAAAAAAACCGCTCTTCTATTCATGGACCGCCTCGGGCCTCACCCGCAGCTCGCAAATCCGCAGCATCGTGAAGCGGTGCTTGCTCCTGACGTGCTTGGTGCGCCGGCACCGCCGCTTCTTCTTGATCATGACGCGCATCGGCTCCGCCTCGGTCCCCGTCACCACGGCGCGGCACGCAAACAGCCGCTCGTCCACCCACGGCGCGCCCCGCAGCGTCAGGTCCCGGCTGCCCAGCACGCTCGCCCGGTTCAGCCGCAGCACGCTGCCCGGCTCGACCCCGGGCATCTTGAAGGGGAGGCGGATGGCGTCGCCCTCCGTCACGAGGTACGGCCGGCCGTGGATGTGGATCGTCACGTAGTGCCCCGGCTGCGCGGCCAGGACGGGCAGCAGCGAGCGGACCGAGTCGCTGAGCGGGGCGTGTGGCGGTGGGGTTTGCGGCGGCTGGTGGGAGAGGAGGGCCGACGTGGGCGGTTGTTGCTGGAGGAGGCTGGCTGGTGTTGGGGCGGTCACGGTGGTGGTTGGGTCGGGCTGGGCGGGCTCGATGTGCTGCGCTGTTTGGTTGAAGAAGCGCACTGGGGCTTTGGCTGTCGCTGCCGTCGTCGTCGTTGTCGTCGTGGCGGGTGCTGCTGTCGACGTCGGGCGGATCGACGGTGCGAGGCGCGTCAAGGGAGCGCGCAGCTCCAGCACGGAGCGCAGCAATGCCCTGCTCATGACTGGTTTGGTGGGTTTGGGTTTTTTTTTTTTTGTGTTTGTGTCCAATTGGGTTGGCGAATTCAAAGAGGTTGGGGTGTTCGGCACGTCGCAGGGCGGTTGTCGGCTCCGCGATGCGCTGGGCGTCGGCGAGCTGCGTGGAAAATTCGGTGGATTGCTGCGTGCACAAGCAGCTGAGGTCCGTCGCCGGCCCGGCAGAAATTATGTGGGTCGCCTTTGGGCTGGGTTGCGGCTTCACCTCGGTGAGCAGGCGGGAAGAGTGGGTTCTTGCCTGCCCCTTTTCACCACCCTAACACAAACAAAACAAAGCCCAGTTAATTACTTACATAACTGCGTCTGATTTGGCCTGCGATCGTACTTGGGATCCCGTTTACGAGAGCATAAACAGCGCGATAATCCCATTTATAGATTGCCGGTGCAGTTCGGTCTCTTTCCTGCATCCCGCTCTTTCCTCTTGAACTCTCCGAGCGGCACGTCAACTCCACCGCTCCTGCCAGAAAATCTAGAGATTGGAGCTTTTCAGGTTCTATGCATCTTATCTTCGAGCGTTTGGGCCTGAGGTTTGCTTTGGGTTTGCACCGGGTTTGCATTAATTTCCCAATACCCGTACCCGGCTCCGCCGTCCAACTAACCGGAATCGCGAACAATTGCGCCCTGTATAACCCATCCCGTTGGACAACGAAGCACTACTATATTATTATACGATAACTCACAAGTTTTACTTACAAATACACCATGTTATGTCTTACCACTCGTTTGGCTCCTTATTTAAACCACAGAGTCAAATCCCCGAGACTCATCAGTTTTTGTTCAGCATCATCATCATCATCACCACATTCATAGCACAAGGGGTTTCTTACGGGTCATACAATTGATTCTATTATATTGTTTGGCTCACAATATCTTCATAGTGGCAGCATTCTGGCCGTTGATTACAAAGGAAAGATCAACAAAGGAAATTATTACTCTACCACTTACTTACTCGCTACCCCTCTCAATCCGAGCAGCGTCCTGGGAGACCCATTCGACCGAATCGACCGTGCCGGTCGACGGGGATCCCATCAGTCTATTGAGCCAGCCCTTTCTCTTGTCCTGTTGCGGTGTCACCGCCGGCTTGGCGGCGGCTACCGGTCTTCTCGACGCAGGAGCAGTGGGCGTCCGGACGCTGCTGGTGTTGGGGTTGTTTCCCTGACGATTAGCAAACACTGGGTTAGGTCTGTACCCTGGGACGGTGTCGTATTTTGGGTGCCCCTGCACCACGGGCGGAGTGCTCACCGGGACTGGTTTTCTCCGAATAGCCATGGTTGGGTCTCGCGTGTATCCGTTTGACCGCAGCGCCGGCGCGGTGGGCCGAACGGAAAGAGGCGCGGGAGCCAGGCTTGGATAATGCGGCCGCCATGAATCCTTCGTTGGGATGGGCGGTCTGCTTGGGTTCTTCGGGGGGATGGGTGGCCTGCTTGGGTTCCTCGGCGGGATGGGTGGTCGGTCCTTTGGCGGAACGGGGTGCTTCGGAAAGGGCTGGTGGACCTTCGGCCACTCGCTTGGCTCTGTTCTTGGTTGTCGGTAGGTGACATGATCCTGCGGCCGGGGAGTCCGCTGTCGAGGTGGTGGGGGTCTCCTCGATGTACCAGTGGAGATCCTCGCGCGAGGCCCGGGGGGGGAGCTCGTTGGAGTATTTACCATAGCCGGCTTCTTGGCAGCAACGTGCTGAATTGGCGGTCGCTGGATTTGGGGCCTTACCTTAGGACGCTGCTGATAGGCCTGAATAGGCACCCGAGGATCGTTCAGCGCCCCCGCCTCGTCTTGTGGGAGGCGCCGTCCGTCGCTTCGAGGAATGGAGCGGCCCGGTCCATTTGTACCCGGCTCCAAGGGCCTCCTCGGTTGGTTTCGTGTACCCTGGATCTGATGGCCTGGAGGACCAATGTTAGCTGGTGTTCGATAGACTTGGGAATCTAGGGGATCTGGGGAAACGCGAGGACGATATTGGGGCACTATCGGTCGGTCAGCAAGCCGCGGAGGAGCGTGTTGAACCTCCACCCTTGCCGGAAGTGGCTGCTTTGCCCCAAGCTGGTCAGGCGCTCTGGTGTAAACATGAGCGCCACCGCGGGCAGTATCCCAGAGAGGCCTGATGTTTAGCTTGTGGACGGACGGCTTCGACTTACACTTTTTCTTCATCTCCCGCCCCCTCTCTTCCTCCCGCCGCCGCAACGCCTCCTCTTCCTTTCTCTTGTTCTTCTCGTACTCGCGAGCGGCCGCTTTTGCTCTCTCCTGCATCGCCCTTTCCCGCTGCGTCGACTCCCTTGCCCGCCTCTGCTGTATGTCCTGCAACTTCTTAACACACGTCGCTGTGCAGAGGCCTGCAACGTCATGGTTGACATACATGAGCTCTCCGCAGTCCCGAGTTTTGCGTGAGAAGGGGTTCAGCGGACACAGAAAGAAGCTCGTTCCAGCCTTCTTCTCGTAGTATTCTGGGCACTTGCGTACCTTGCTTGTAGATGTGTGCCCACACTTGTAGTGGGAGATGATTTGGAGGCACATCCTTCTTGTCTTGATTTCCTGTCGTAACTTCAATATCCTGCTGCTGCTGATTTGGATGAGATGGGATATGTAGAGGTGACCGATTGGTTTGAGAAGATGCAACAAAAAAGGCTACTAGCTTTATATACCCATTTGAGACCGCTTTGTTCAGGTGTGGTTATGTTCAGGAAGCGGAGACAATGACATCGTCTCAACACAAAGCCGCAGAGCCGGAATACCTTTGTTGCATAACCATGGACACTATTAAACAAACCCTTTGTTCCGCCGTCAATCATATCTACTGGGGTTTCGAGTAGGTGTGAGAAGGTTATCGATGGGTCTCAACCTCCTCAGCGATATTTTGCTCCTACTGTTGCTGAGGCAAGGGGTTCTATCGATGAACACATGCAGTCCTTATGATTACAACATCCTATGCCATGGCAAAGATTATTCATGAAATAGGAAACGGAGTTGCTGAATGAAGGAGAGACACAGAGCGATGAAGAGAGACGCAGAGCTGGCTTCCGATAAATCATATATTTTAGTGACGCGACAAGATGTCTTCGGACGTCATAACCAAAACTAAGACATCCAAGAGGCAGCCGGATGGCCTCGCATCAATAGGGTGCTGAAGGACGGGCATGCCGCTTAATCCCAAGGCCGGCACTCCTGACATTCGCTACTCCCGCTGCCGACTCAACCAGCCGGAGTTAGCTAAACGCATTGACGCCAGCATGTGAAAGACATGCGGAAACAAAGCCTTCCAGCCCCCTATTGATTAGAAACACTAGGTTGGGTTGGAGAGGGCGGGTTGTTGCCTGAATGTGTCGTCCATAATCAGTCAGCTAGCGTTCCGGGGTCGGAATCTGCAAACCACCCGCGGCGCCTAGAATATGTCCGCAAGCCTATCGTCGTCAAGGGACAAGCGAGACAAGTGGCATATGGTGGCGGTGCCAGTCTGGCTGCTTTGCTGCCTATGCAACTCATCCTCCTGCGAAGCCATGCGCCTAGGCCAGGGACATGAACGCAGCGGCAACGCGGTAGGCGTTGGGGTGGTTGAGGCCTTCGTGGTGCGGCTCGGGCGGATGCCTCAGAAGCGACGTCGAGATGTTGAGTCGACGCACATTCGGGCATTGAAGTTAGCCGACGATCGCGGGGTCAAACTAGCCTGCCTTTTGCGCGCTCTGTTCGAAGCGCAAGGACACGCTAATACGTGTGCCACCGATGGACGTAATCTTGTCGGCCAGAGCCCTTTCCCTATCGAACGCAGCGATCTCGTCACCGCCACCAATGCTCTGCCCGTAAATCACCACATTGGGCACCGTTCGCCTGCCAGTCATCTCTCCCAATTTGGCTTGGATTTTCGCTCCCAGCGGATGCTCGTCCAACTCGATGACGAAGGGTGCAGGCTCAATGGTATACTTCTCGAGCAAAATTCCTTTGGCCGCCTTGGAGAAAGGGCAGTACGACTTGGAGAATATAATGACTGGAAGACGAATAGGTCAGCAACGGCGTCCGGCCTGCGTGCATATAACTGAGGGGCCCGTACCTGGGGACTTCTTCAAAATGGAATTCAACGCCCACTCTACCTCATGGTCCTCATCGGTCTCCTTAACTCTTGATCCGTCCTCCGCTTTCGATGCAGGTCTTCCCTGTCCACCAGCCGAGCTCCCCACGCCTATCACCTGTTCGGGCACCTCGGGCTTGTTGGGTCCTTTGGCTTTTGCGCTGTCCTTGGCCTTTTGCTCGGCCTGTCGCAGTCGCTCGGCCATCTGCTTGGCGAGCATGTCGTCGTCCTCGTCGATATCTCCATCTGCATCGACATCATGGTCGGCTATGGTCTTCTGGCCCGGCCGACCACCACTGCCGCCAGTGCCGGCCTCCTGGTTTTTGCCCATGGCGTTCATAGTTCTGGAGTAGAAACCGTTGAGCGACCGGGTGTCGGCATCTCGAGAATGGCGTGCCTGGGAGGTGAAGAAGAGCACCGTGACGACAGCGGCCAAGACTAGATATGTAATCACGCGGAGACGCCTTTGGGATGGCATGGCGGGCATTGATGCACAGCAAGCGTGTGTTCGATAGGAGTGAAATTGTCGGATTCTTCGCGTCGAGGAGCCACCAACACCACGCCAAAAGCGATTGCTCTGGCGGTCTTTGATAACAAGCTCCTAGTGGATGGGACTATCGTCAAGATCAATCTGCGATCAAATTGAGTCGCGTTGAAGTCGACATTGCATGGCGCTGTAGAAGTGCATGCTCTGCTTTGACCAGGATAGGTAACCTGGCAGCGGGTTGCACCGCGTGCTGCTTGCTGCAACGTTGAGCTTAGTTTGCTAGTTAGGTAATCTCCGAGGGAACAATTGAAACACAGTGCTAAAGCATCGACGTTGCTGTGTTCTGCTAAACCGCTTGTGGTTAGATTAGCGTCAGATCCGGCGGCATGGTCAATGAAATCGTTCCACACCCGCCGAGCCTGATGTAACTTGACCAATGCGGCATTGTTACAGTACAGTACTTTCTGTATGGAGCTTCTGGTTACGCGCCGTAGTCGAAACCGTTGCCAAAAGTTAGCCTCTGACGGTGTTGAATCGAAGCAACACGGTGCGGCCGGGTCCCTGTGGGCCTGCCGCGAGAACCAGCGCGAACATTGGGGAGAAGCAAGAAGGGCTTGGCAATGGCTGGCTGATTAATAATTGACAGTTACACACGTCGTGGGTCCAGGTTGCTGCAGACATCGCCAAATAGGAAGTGGAGGACGGCAACAACCCTATATTCCCAGCGTCGCGGGTTAGCAACTCGAGGTCATCAGGACAGGCACTGGCTTCTACTATCTTCCCTCGGTTTCTCAATGACGCTAGATTGCCCGGCACCATCCACGCCAAATTTACAGAATAGTCCAGACACAATACCTACTACCGTACATTTCCACTGGAAGCCACCAACTGACATCACTGCTCCCCAAGCTGAATAATGTGTCCAACTTACAAACAAGCCTTACACACGGCTAAGACACACCATGTAAGATGGGCACTGGGCAGAAAGTAGATAAATACTCGACCTCTCAAATGACAAACGTGAAGCCATGACAGCCCTCCTCCTCTCAGCCTCACCCGTTGCTTGCACCACTGGAAAACTTGCACCCTTAATTACCCCTAATCGTCTAGGTATCAAACGCACAACAACAACAACAACATCAACCCCTCGCCAACCAAAATGACCACCACCACCACCACCACCACCACCACCACCACCCTCCCTCCCTCCATTCCCCCAACCCACCTCGCCATCGCGATCACCACCCCGGGGGCCCCCTTAACCCTCATCACCGTCCCAACCCACCCACCCTCCGCCTCAGAGGCCCTCATCCACGTCACCCACACCTCCTCCAGCCCCTTAGACATGCACCGCGCCGAGGGCGGCCTCCTCGTCGATCCAACGCGACCCTTCGTAATGGGCTCCACCATCGGCGGCACCGTCGTCGCCCTGGGCGACACCAACGACCCCTCACACGCCCGCCTGCGCGTGGGAGACCAAGTCTTCGGCTTCGTCCAGGACGGCGTGCAGCGCGAGGCAGGTTTCCAGGAGTATGCCACCGTGCCTGTCTGGAAGCTTAGCCGGCTCGCCCCGGGCGGGGGGACGAGTCTGGAGGAGGCGGTGACGGTGCCGACGAATCTGGTGACGGCGTTGCATACCGTTGTAGAGGACTTGGGGCTGGAGCTGCCGTGGCCTGTTCCGTCTCTGTCTCCGTCTGCGGGGTGGGGGCCGAGGGGGAAGGGGGAGATGATTCTTGTGTGGGGCGCGGCGAGCAGTGTGGGGTTGTATCTGGTGCAGGTGCTCCGGCATTGGGGGTATGAGAACGTGCTGGCCGTGGCAGCGGGGAGGCATCATGGGCTGCTGAAAGAGTTGGGGGCGAGGGAGTGTTTTGACTATCAGAAGGGGGACGTTGTCGAGGAGATCCGGCGGTATGTGGAGCGGGCTGATGGGTCGGGTCAGGGACCCAGGGTGCCGTTCATTGTGGACTGTATCGGGTCTAGGGAAGGAACACTGCGGCCGTTGAGCAAGATCGCTGAGAAGGGAAGCAAGGTGGCCGTTATGCTACCCGTGATCAACGTCCATGCGGGCGAGGATCAGGTCCCAGATTATGAGATGGATATTACGAAGGCGCTGCCCGGCGAGTGGGAAGAGGGGGTCGAGTTGAAAGGCGTCAGGACGTTTCACTACGCAAAGGTAAGCTGTATCGGGCAGCTTCTTTCCATGCAGATAACTGACTGACACGGGCGACTTGACAGAATGACTTTTTCAAGAACCATCTTCAACCAGAGATTATCCCCGCCTTGCTGGAACAAGGAGCTGTCCGGCCGAACAAGCCGAGGATTGTCGAGGGCAACACAATGCTGGAGCGGGCACAGAACGCACTCGACTTGCTGAAAGGCCGGGCTGTGTCAGGAGAGAAGCTTGTGTGGAGAGTGGCGGACAAAAAAAACTGAGTGAATACAGAGAAGACATGAACTGCGGTTATCAACGTGCGCCTATGGCTGCTTGATACAACGAAGTGTTGAATCAGCCTTCGAACGACTCGCTCGTTAGGTGTCTTACATCCAAGGAGTGCGCCTATACATTGCTTCGGTGTTTGTGGAGCTTCTTTCGCTTGTCACGATACAGCACCGTGACACCGACGGGCAAGGTCTATTTGTTGGCTAGACGGGCCGAGAGTACAGAAGAGTAGCATCAGACGTAAATTCAAGAAGCGGGAACCCGGGTTTCTCACGAGACATAAATGTCACCCCCAGTGCGGAAGCAGACGAGCCGAGCAGCCCATGTGATTGGTGGCAGATCTAGCTTTTGGAACCGCACCATTCTGTGGCGAGACCGTATAATACCCGCCGGACAACAATATGTAACAGATCCCCTTCGCCCCGTCCCCGGTTTCTAGATTTGGTCAGGACACCATCCGTTTTCGGATCAACCCCTCAAGTAAATTGTCAAAGTAGCAGGAGACCGAGGAGCCGAGATCTCTCCGCGTTATTGTCAAGGATTGAATACGTCCAAAGTCCAAGCCAAGACGTACCATCTGGCGGCAGCGTACCAGGCCACGGCCTCGCTAAACATGAACCTTAATAAGATCTCCTCAGTCCCTTCTTACTTGCACCATTGACAGGCGATCTCCAAGCACTGTTTATCCCTGTGAAACACGCAACGATGTTCGCGTACGTCCCGGCCATTCTGCTTGGCTTCTCTGCCGCCAATGCCGCCCTCACCTACAAGGGCGTGGACTGGTCTTCGGTCACGGTCGAAGAACGGGCCGGCGTGTCGTACAAGAATGTGAACGGAAATGCGCAGCCGCTGGAGAAGATCTTCGCCGACAACGGCGTCAATACGGTCCGGCAGCGGGTATGGGTCAACCCCCGAGACGGCAACTATAACCTCGACTACAACATTGCGCTTGCAAAGAGAGCCAAGGCTGCCGGGTTGGGGGTGTACATCGACTTCCACTACAGTGACACATGGGCCGATCCCGCTCACCAGACCATCCCCTCGGGCTGGCCGACAGACATTGATAACCTCTCCTGGAAACTGTACAACTACACCATGGATGCGGCAAACCGGTTCCAAGATGCGGGTGTGCAGCCAACGATAATGTCCATCGGTAATGAGATCACGCCCGGGTTGTTGTGGCCCACAGGCAGAACCAACAACTGGGGCAATACCGCAAGGCTGCTGCGGTCGGCCGCCTGGGGCATCAAAGACTCGAAACTCAACCCAAAGCCAAAGATCATGGTCCATCTTGACAATGGATGGTAGGTTGACACTCCTGTTCTTTCGAACAAAGCGTTTTGGGCCGCGTGAGATGAAAGTGTACTGAAACGAGCCGAACAGGAACTGGGACACCCAGAACTACTGGTACACCAATGTTCTGAAGCAGGGAACATTTGAACTGTCTGACTTTGACATGATGGGGGTCTCGTTCTACCCTTTTTACTCGGCGTCGGCGGGCTTGGAATCGCTGCGGTCGAGTCTGAACAACATGGCGAGAACCTGGAACAAGGAAGTTGCCGTCGTCGAGACTAACTGGCCAACGTCTTGTCCCAACCCAAAATACAGCTTCCCCTCTGACGTCAAGAGCATCCCGTTCTCAGCGGCGGGACAGGCGACATATGTCATGAACGTGGCCAACGTGGTAGCTTCGGTGAGCCGTGGGGTGGGCTTGTTTTACTGGGAGCCTGCTTGGATCCATAATGCGAACCTCGGGTCGTCGTGCGCCGACAACACCATGTTTACGCAGTCAGGGCAGGCATTGTCGAGTTTGTCAGTCTTCCAGCGGATTTAGGGTTAGTCGTGGGAAGCGGATCAAGAACTCGAGGAAGAATGTAGCTCCGAGGAAGAGTCTTGGTAGAAAGTTGGTAGATTAGGAAACACAGTTTGTTGTGATGCTGTGATAAGTATGGCGTGGCCAGACTCTTCGAGGCCGGGAAATACCCCATCTTTTGCAATAAGCAATGATAAATGAGAGCATCAAAGCTATGTTTGAGGAGTGAGTCTTTTCAGGTTGCATGTGGTTCTGCTCGAGAATAAGCCCGGGCACGGGCCTCATTTCTCGCCAGCGCAGCCACGTTAGCCACAGCGGAGGACTGCTCAGACCAATCATAGCACATTTGACCACCTGAGGGCACAGAACCCTACGAATTTTGCGAGTGGGGCTTCAAGCCGGCAGCGACCCATCCACGCAGCCAGCGAAACCGCCCGCAGTCAAATCCACTCCATCATCGCGACAATCAGAATTTCGCTTTTCGATACCAGCACTATCGAACAGCGAAATCCGTGATCACCGACAACCGCAACCATGGCTGACACCGAATACGTACGTGCCTTTTTCTCCCCGCCACATCGGAGTTTTTCCTCACCGACCCCTTCGAATCCAACGAAACCTTTCAGCGTCAGAGGAACATCCAGCTAATGATGGGAATGACAGAATGCCGAGGAGGCCGCTGAGCTGAAGAGAAAGAGAGCCTTCCGCAAGTTCTCCTACCGGGGTATCGACCTTGAGGCGTAGGTTCACCTTTCTATTCTTCAAAACACCACCCAGGAACGGCCGGGATGAAAGGGCTTCGAAATGGGTGCCGACGACACGAGGATGGGGACGGTTTCTGCCAGATTAGTCAATGGTCGGCTTTGAGACGGGGAAAGCAAATGCGCTGACACGGCGGTCCACACAGTCTCCTCGACCTCGGTTCCGATGAGCTCCGCGATGTTGTCCACGCCCGTGCCCGGAGAAAGATTAACCGTGGCCTGAAGCGCCGTCCCATGGGCCTGATCAAGAAGCTGCGCAAGGCTAAGCAGGAGGCCAAGCCCAACGAGAAGCCCGACCTCGTCAAGACCCACCTCCGCGACATGATTGTCGTCCCGGAGATGATTGGCAGCGTCATTGGTATCTACTCCGGCAAGGAGTTCAACCAGGTGGAGATCAAGCCTGAGATGGTTGGCCACTACCTTGGCGAATTCTCAATCTCATAGTACGTCCTTTTTCTATTCGTAACGCATGTGCAGTGACAACAGACGACTGACAATCCCACAGCAAGCCCGTCAAGCACGGTCGGCCAGGTATCGGTGCCACGCACTCTTCTCGTTTCATTCCTCTGAAGTAAGGGCTCTGGGAAATGGGTGGTTCTTGCATTCAGTCAATCATGGATTCGGCGAAACGGGACACGGTTCTGCTCATGGGCATTGAATGATGTGGCAATGCCGGCGCTATCTTGGAGGGATCACGAGATAGTACAAAGAGCAATTCGAGTGCTGCATTCGGTCCAACGGTCGATGACCTGATGACACAAAAAGTTGCAGGGCGGAGAGTGCCTGGGAAAGAGAAGTTGATACCATAATACCGTCTCGGCCAGCGTGGATCATCGATATACCTTGTCTTTATTGCCCCGTTCTGCTCTAAGCAGCACTAGAAATCCCGGCGCCCGTGCTTTGTGCCATTACAAAATACAAATCCCGAACACGAGACACGGCTCGCGCGAGTGACGGCTAGTCAAACCAAGCTACGCCGGAACAAGGAATGCAAAGTCACAGCAACATCACGTCTGAGCCTTACTGATCTCGTCGTACCCTAGTATTTCTCACAACACCCCACAGACAGAACCCAATCCGCCTATTAGACTATCGCGGCAGGTGTCGCATTCGCATGTGAAGCCCTTCTCGTGCTTCCCGTAGTCCCACGTCAGCTGCTCCCCGTTGCGTATCGCCCGCCGCGCCTGGACGCAAATATGTCGCGGTTTGATGAAGTGTGCCAGCCCCGACGGGCCGATGCGCCAGGAACAGTTTGGCCCAGGCCTGAAATCCTGGACAGAACTCTCAGTCTTGTCGCCCATCGCGAGGAAAGAAGGCCTTGACGGGCAGGGGTTGCTGGGCGCACAGCAGTGGTTGATCAGCGATCCCAGCAGGTAGACGCACGCCTCCCGCGTGGTCGCCAAACCTCCCGCACCATCGCCGGCTCCCGTG
Source organism: Chaetomiaceae sp. B2702 (assembly GCA_023628455.1). Lineage (NCBI taxonomy): Eukaryota > Fungi > Ascomycota > Sordariomycetes > Sordariales > Chaetomiaceae > Chaetomiaceae sp. B2702. Next base: position 44,233 of record JAMAKP010000047.1, read on the forward strand.
CCGCCGCCACCACCAGTCGTGCTCGGCGGCACCTGAAAAGCGTAGTGCCGGAAGAAATCACGACACGCCTCCCGCGCTTCCGTCTCGGATACACCTGTCGACGACGAAGGTGGCACCGCCACCCTCGACAATCCCGCCGCCACATACGCCTCGTACTTCTCCCGCGTCACGCTCAACCCAGCAAACCGGCCGTGGCCCGGCACAAGGTTCATGCCCATCCCATCCGCCAGCAGCCCACCACCGTCCAAAAACCCCCCCGCGGCCGCCGCCGCCGCCGCCGCCGCAGCAAGAGAAGCAAAATCCCCCAACCGCGCCGCCAGCGCCGGAAACGCGAACCCCACCACAGCCGGGTGCGACGCCAAGGCACTCCGGCACGCGGCCGCCTGGCTCTGCATGAGCGTCTTGTCGGCCGAGAAGCGCTCGTTGAAGGGTGCCGTCATGAGGGGCGCCTCGTGGAAGATGAACTCCCCCGGGGCGAAATCGCGCGCCGCGAACAGGCCGTAGCCTACGGCGGGGCTGACCAGGTCGAGGCGGATGGCGGGGAGGTTGAGGGGTGGTTGAGAGAGGAGGTGGGAGGGGGTCTGGTGTGTTTTTGCCCCTTCCAAGGGCGGTTGTTAGTTATCTTAGATACCTATGGTAAGTAGAAGGGCGGGGAGGGTGGTGGACAGGGGGTCGTTTGTTTGTTGAGGTGTAAAGTTGGGGGTTGGGTTGAATTGAGTTTCGGGTGTTTTTTTTTGTGAGATGGGGAGGGGGGAGGCAAGAGATTTCTACGTGCCTTTGCTTGCTTGGACGCGTCAAATACTTCATTTGCTGCTTTCTGCGAACGGCTCGCCATGCTTGTGTCAGCTAAGCTCTCGAGTGTTAGGCGACAGTCGTATGGCGGCTGAGGTGTGCATCGGCGCTCAAGTCACGTCTCGCACAGGGTTATTATAATGGAAGAGGAGGCCTCAAAAGACGCGCGTGTTTTTTGTCTGGCAGCAGTGAATGCGAAAACGGGACACTGAACGGGTATATGCAAGGAAAGGTTCCAGGAAAGAATGTTGGGCTGGAGGTTGGATGCCTCGGCGTCTAAATGCAGGCAGGGTGCCGTATGTACAGGTAATGTAGCCGCACATATGTGCCACGGCGGAGGTATGATCAAACACATGAAAGAACCGGCCAAAGGGTCTCGCTACTGGGAGGCCGCCGCCAGCTTCTTCGCCTTGCGGGCCTCCTCGTCGTGGTGCTTCTGCTTGTAGTGCGCAATGACCTTGTCAATGTTCGCATAGTGCCCGGCCGGGACATTGAAGGGCGAGCCGTGTGTGAAGATCCTGTCACGTGGTCAGCATGTCTAACACCAATTACAGCTGGGTCTGGTCCGTCACATACTCGGGGTAGGTCAACTCGTGGCTCCTGCTCCGCTCGGCGCCGTAGAGAAGATGCCTGTCGTGGGCTGCTTGTTCGAGAGCCGCCGTCATCAGATGGTTCCTCGTCTCCCACTCGGTGCCGTAGTCGGTGAGCTTCCGCCCCCACTTGTGAAAGGTCGAGAGCTCGCCGTTCTTGCCGGGCCGCGAAACCTGGTAGACGACGACGGACGCAACGAATGTGCCGAGAGCGACGTAGAACCCAGTCTAGTACAGTCCGTCAGCTTCCAATCCCTTGTTACTCTATCATCGTGCCAATAGTAGCTTTCGCATCCCGGTGCTAACGTACTCCGAGCGATTCCTCGACCGTGTGGGGAGCTTCGTGGTGGCCGTGGCTCGAAGCGTAGGACCTGGTGCTCTGAGCGCCGGATGGCCGTGCTGTCCGTGCCTGCCGGGCAAGCTGTGCTGCCCTCTGCCTAAGTGCCGACATTGCTGAGGTCGTGGGTGGCGCAATTCGCGATCAATTGACGGGACAGAGGCGACAGACGGTTGCTGAGGTCGAAAGGGCCGCCTCGTTGCTCGCCAAGTGACACCCCGCAAAATTCCCACCGTCAGACGATCAATTCGCGACAATCGATAAAATTGGTGCGAGTCGGAGACGGGTCGTGCTGTTTCGCTTTCCCAGGACGAAGCCGGCCGGGAGGGTGGACTGGTGAGCGACTAATTGCCCATTGAGCTCTCTCGTTGGTGATGCTTTGTTCCACGAGCTTGGCGAAGCGACGTGCGAGATTCGGCACGTGACCTGCGGGCCCGACCCCAAAACACCCAAAAGCTTGGTTGCGCTTATTTGGCGCCTGGTCATTAATAAACGCGGGCTGGCGACTACGAACCAATCAACAAGTGCCCCGTAAAGTACAAGGGCCGGCTTTAGTTTCGCGCCTGCTCTTGCTTGATTCAGGAGCCGGAGGAGGCAAACTTGCCTTAAACAAGTCAACTTGTCCTTTCTTTTACTTTCTATTCCTGAGTCATTGTGGAATTACTACGTATTCTGAGGAGAGGACATGGTGTTTTATTGGGGGGTCTAGTTAAATCAATATTTACTCGACCGCTCACATCAAACTCGGTTGGATTCAGACTTTCAGTAATCTAGTTCACTTACATCCTCACCATACCACCCCATCACAGACACACACACACACACACACACACACACACACACACACATACACAAACACACAATCAACACGATGGCCAAGTCACGGCTAAAGATGCTTCCACTCAATCTTTTGGCTCTCATTGGTCTCATGGCCTTGGGCGCATCAGCATCAGCAGCCTCACCCTCAGAAGGCGAATCTGCACCGTCTCCTTCACCACCATCAGCCGACGCCGAACTCATCTGCCACACCGATAACCCGGCAGAATGCTACCCAAAGCTCTTCCAAGCGACAGATGAGTTCCAAATAGTCCACCCGGACCAGGACCTGCCATTAGGCCTTCACGTCCGGTTGAACGTCAACACGGGCCTCAAGGAAGCCAAGATCAATGTGCCCGACGAGCACGACCCAGCACTAGAAGGCCTACCAGTGGACTCATCCGTAGTAGTTGTCGACCGGGATGAAGCCGAAGAACAAATACGACTCCCACGCAACGCCCCGGCGTACGACGCCGTGGGCAAGATCAAAGAACCCAAATCCGCCAAGTCCGGCGAGGGCAGCGCCTTTTACAAGTCCCTAACCATCCTCAAAAAGGGCCTCGACGTAGACGGCGCCCTCGAGATGCTCGAGGACATCTCGCACGACATCTACTACGGGCTCAAGATAGCCGAGGACTACGACACGGTGAACGAGCTCTTCCGCCTCGCCGCGGCACGCCCGCCCCCCCTCGCCACCGCAGAATCAAAGGAACAAACCGCCAACCGCGCGCGCCTCGCAGCCCTCACCCTGGCCTCAACCGTCCAAAACAACCCCAAAGCCCTCGCCGAGATCGAAGCCCACTGGCCCAAAATCTCGCCCCTTTCCGGCCACGGCGTCTCAACCACCCACACCCTCGGCGTAGCAACCTTCACCCTCTTCCCTCCCACCCCAGAAGAGCAAGAAGAGCGAGAAGAACCCTCCGCGGCGCTCACAAAAGCGCGCATCTCTCTCCTCGCAGGGCTGCTCAAATCCCCCCTCTTCCGCGCCGCCTTCTTAGCCCCCTTCCCACCCTCGGACCTGGACGGGGACCGGGACTCCGCCTCCTCCCGCGCAAGCGGAGCCTCCCACATCCTTCGCGTCCTCATCTCCCCCCCGACCTCCACCGGCCCCTGGCGCGCGACCCAGCGCCGCGCCGCCCAGCTCCTGACCGACACCTTCCTCGACGCTGACATGGGCGCCGCGCTGGGCCAGTGGCCGACCAAGGCCCCGCTCTCCGACGGCGAGTGCGCTTCTCTGGCGTCGGAAAAGGGGAACGGGGACGGGCGGGAGGAGGAGGAGGAGGAGGAGTGTCTGGATTGGCATGTGGCGAAGCTCAGGAAGCAGTTTCAGCGGGAGGGGGACCACTGGAGCCATGAGCTGGGGCGGAAGATTGCCGAGGCGAGGAAGGCGACGACGGAGAAGAAGAAGAAGGACGCCGGGCAACGTACGGGGGAAAAGGTGGACTTGTAAAGGTGTGGGTGTTTTGATTGCGAGATGGCATGGGGCGTGTATCATGATTGGCAAGATGTGGTTGTATACCCCGTAATGAGAGGTGGTGTCTGTATAGTACCCTATATAAAGGCAAGCTTCATTTTGATGTTATAACTGCACGCGCTCTGCAACTGTCCATAGTCTGTATCAAGCATGGTTGTATTTCTACTCTACCTGTACTACTAGCCTGCGACTGTAGTATTGGGCAAGCAGTTGTAACGCACACGTCACCCTACGGCAGAAACCTCAAGTGTTACGGCCTAGCCAGGTGGCTAGCGTCCGGTCAGTTGAAAGGCTGAAACCTGGGATTGACCGCGGCGGACGGTCACGGCTTAGGCACGACGGAGAAAGCCGGAGAGAAACAAGAGAGAAATAGAACTAAACGGCGAGTCAACCCCCCCTCCCCCTCCCCCAAACACAAAAGAAAGCATATCAGCCACCCTCCCGCATATAGGCGGATAGGTAGGCGGCTACGAGAACCCAGTGGGGAGTGTTTTACTTCGCGTTGAATGGGGCAGATAGGGCGATCTTTCCTCTGCTGAAATCGTTCGTTAGATTCTGGCAAGGATTTTTGAGTTTCTTCCCGGCCCCTTGTTGCGCCAGATGGCTTTTGCGCGGAGCTGGTGACACGGTGTACGTAGAACTCGTACATGTAGTGTGACCGGCTGCCGTTCAACCTACGTGGTTACAGGTGCTGTAAGCAATGCGAGAATCCGGATCGAATCCCTTAGTAAACATATGGTTACTCGGCGCTGAGTGGCCCTCAAGCGCGAGAAACCTAAACTTCCACAAGTCAACAGGTTCGGTCTGGGCGGAGAGGCCGCAGAGGCCGCATCATACATGGCATAGTCCGTACACCACTTGTGTGACGGTTCGTCTCAGCATCCAGTAGAGAGCACCAGGCAGGCGAAACACTTGAGGTTTGAGAAGCCGCTAGCCGAAGCCTTTCGGCTACTTGTCACACCTGTGTGACGACAACACCAGCTCAGAACGCCCCAATCTCGCACGGTGAATAACAGGATACCAAATGAGTGGCAGGGTAGCAGCAAGTAAACGGAAATAATGCAATTCGCAGATACCACTTGAATGTCTTGCCGAATCTACCTCTGCAGAGCAACGACTCGCCAGCGAGGGAAGGGTATCGACCAGCCCAAGCAAGACTCCTTTCAGACCATACGAACTCCGTAGCCCTGAAGCATCCCCCGCCGATCATTCCGCGACGCCAAGATGCAGAAACGGATAAAACGAACGCCACCTGCTGTGACTTCCAAAACAGGCGAGCAGCAATCTAACGAACACCCCTTGAAACCCCGATATACGTGAGCCGGCCCGATACTGTCGGTCCAGCTCCGAAACAACCACAGCTGCGGTCGTTTGAAAAAGCAATGCATACGTGATCTGACTGCTCGAATTGCTCCCAGCTGGGGAGACACCCGGGGAAGGTGCAGTAATTCGCTTTTTAGCGGCGCGCTCTGCGGGTTGCGTACCAACGCCGCGATTTCCAGCGTTTAGACTGAGTGCGGCGACGGCCCCTCCTATTGCCACGAGGCTGGTGCCGGGAATCCTACTCGCTCGGCCTGACGCCTGTGTTTCCGAAGCCGCTCAAGTTCCAACCAGAGTACTTGGTTGTGTTGTTGTCGTCCGAAGAGACAGTTGACGGCGGCATGGGAGGAAGGCCGTTGCTCGACTCCACCTTCACCTCGGTGGAGGTCTGCTCAGCATTGGCTGCCGTGTTCTCCTCCGGATGCTCATCTGATGCTTCAGCGCCCGATGCCTTCCGCGGGATGACGCCCTTATCCTGGAGGTACTTAAGCGTCTCCACGATGGCGAGGTCTTCTTGGTCCTTATCGTTCAAAATGAGACGCTGCTGCAGAGTAATGCGACCGCCGTTGAGCTCACGCTCCTTCAGGGCGGCTTCGCGGATCACGGGGTCGTGGACGAAGCGGCACTTGCCCCGCTTGCCACACGTGCCTCCGGTAGAGAAATACTTGCAATGCTTGGTTGGATCCGCCTTCCTGGGCGGAGGGGGGACGTTGCTCGGCTCCTGACGAGTCGACATGACTTCAGGCTTCTCGTCGTCTGACTTGGTATCGATCGACGGCGAGCTCAGATCGATGTCTCGCATGTCGTCGCCCTCGTCCTGCTGTTCGCGCTTTCGCTTGATGCTCGACTCGACCTTCTCCAGCTGCTTCCGCAGCTTCTCAGCCCTTTGCTCCAGGGCGTTGCCCTTGGTATGGCTGGCATCACCATTCTGGGCCTTGGCAGCGGCCTTCCTGGCCTCGATTCGGCTCTTGGTCGGGAACTTGGCCCGCCGCTCGGCAATCCACGCAGCGATCTCGGACGATGATTTGGGGCTGTAGGCGGTCAGTATGAAATAGAGCAGCATCATCTCGGGGGGGAGAATGGGGAGGGGGACATACTTGGGAGCGTCAGCGCCATACATCTCGTTGAGACGCTGCTCCTCATTTTCGTCGTCCTCATCAGAATCATCACCGGGCGTCAAGCCAAGCGTGTTGGTCTTGCGCTTCTTTTTCTTGCCAACAGACGGAGCATCAGGCTTCTGATGCTGCTGGGTAGGGGGCGTCTGAGCCGCTGGTCCCTTGTTCTGGTTCTGGTTGCGGCCTCTATTCTTGTCGCCGCCAAAATGAGGGCGGGGCTTGCTATGATGAAAACCGCCGCGGCCGTGATGACGAGAACCGTGACCAGAATGACCATCAAAAGGCGGAGGGGTGGGCATATACGGGGCTGGAGACGGGTAGCCTTGGTAAGGCGCCGGGTACGGTGCCGGAGGGGCAGGAGGTCCGCCATATGGGTACGGCGCGCTCACTGGAGCAGGCGGTGGCTGGGACTGGCTGCCATCAAACCCCATCCGAATGGGAGGACCCATCATCTGGCCCTTTGGGCCGCCCCGGTCATTGTAGCCGCCACGCCCACCGCGCCCGCCGCCACCGTATGCTCCGTGGGCAGCAGGAGGTTGAGGATGGGCACCCCATTGCGGTCCGGGAGGGCCGTTGTGCGGCGACGGGACGGGGTAAGCCTGGCCGTATGGCGGCTGGGGCGCTGGCTGATACTGAGGCTGGCCGCCATATGCCGGCTGCTGTTGATAGATCTGGGGGGCATAGTTTGGGTGATAGTTCTGGGCCGGGAGCGGAGCATGCGGTGCGCCTGGTTGCGCGTGTTGCTGTCCATGTTCAGGATGCCACGCTTGCTGGGGCGGCTGTGGATAGCCGGGTTGGGCAGGAGGGCCGGAGTATGGCGCAGGATTCTGATTGCCGTAGGCGGGCTGCTGGCCGTGGCCGTGGCTGTGGCCGTAGCCGTAGCCAGAGTGCGGCTGGTGATAACCGCCTCGATCGGCGCCACCTCGGCCCCTACCACCATGACCACCGCGAGGAGGGCCGTAGGAGGGATATCCGCCGGGGTTACTGCTCGGGGGTGCCGGCGGAGGAGCCGGCGGAGGGGGACCGTAGTTGTATGACATGGTTCGTTTCGTCGATTGATGCTTCGGGGTCAGATCAAGAGAAGGCGAAGTTGCCGGGTACAGGTCAGAAGCGACTGTGCGGCCCAACAGGGGAGCGAAGGCGTCTTCACTTGAATTCGAAACTCTCAACGGCTGTGAGGGAGATGGAAAAGAAAAGAAAAAAAGGGGGAGAGGTCGTGAGATATACAGTGCGAGATGTCGCAGTTGTTGTGGGATGTCGGGATGCTGCACAGGAAGGAATGTTGAAACGCGACGGAAAATTGGTGGTTGGAAGGTTCAGAGGTAGTGAAATGGCCGACGCTGAAACCAACTAAAATGGCGATTCGCACGGTGGTGTAAGTGGGGCACAGTAGGCGGTGAGAGGTCCGCACAGGGGAATAGGTGGCAGATCGCAGCGAAGCGAAGTGGGATGAATTTTTGGGGCGGACGCCGTCATTTATATCCCCACTCACCTACCTGCCTACCTACCTACCTACCTTAACTACCTAATCAGCTAATGAAACAGGATATACACGAAGTAAATGTGTAACGAGCCAGCAGCTGTAAAAGTGTGTTGCATGACATCTGAAGTCTATCGGCCGTTGCCCATCACCCGTGAATTCCGCCGAGACTTTGACCCTTATCCTGTTCTGTAATTCACTGCATCCGTTTTCTCCCTTCCCAAGTGTTCGCGCCACGCTGCAAGCAACCACAGCACCGACCGAGGAGAGAAAAGGCAGCAGAAAGCCGATATGTTTATTTTGGTCAGTACCTATCGTATTTTCAGACGCAACATTCCCAAACTATCCAAGGGGGAACTTACATATGTGAAATGATCAGACCAAGATAGCCGACCTCGTGCAGATCGCCCCCGACGACTTTAGAAAACAAAGTTACGTGGCCATCGAGGATAATATCAATTCCAAATATGCGAACAAGGTAGGCTGTGGATATTCGGCTTTTTCTTGGCTTTGCTATTTAACGATCCATAGGTGGTGCAAAATGTGGGCGTCTTCATCTGCCTCTGGGATATTCTATGGACATCGGAAGGCTTGATCGGGCAGGGTGATGGCATGGTCAATGTCAATGGTTCGCATCCCGGCTTCAATCTTGATTGTATGCTGTACTAATGCCGCATGCAGTCGAATTCCGCATGGTGGTATTTCGCCCCTACAAATCAGAGGTCATCTTAGCACGCATCGCAGACCAATCACCCGAAGGGATACATCGTCGGTACATCCGCTTTCTTGTTTACTCGTGATACCCAGAGCTAACTACACTACACTCCTCCCTACAGTCGTCACCGACTTCTTCGATGACATCTTCGTCCCTTGGACTGAGTTGCCAGAAGGCTCAGAATTGTCCGTCCCCCAACCCACCTCCCCCTCGATCGAGTTCAAGCTGACAACCGCGCTAGCCAGCCATCCGACCAGCTCTGGGTCTGGAAGGAGGACGACCAGGTCATGTACTTTGACAACAACGAAATGGTCCGCTGTAAGGTGATCGACGAAGAATGGCACGATCAGACCCCGTCAAAACCGGTCGAGCTGGCTGAAGGTACCGAAGAAGAAGCTCCCCTCACCAACTCCAAGCCTGCCTACCAGATCATGGCCTCCATGAGCGGACCAGGACTGGGGTGCTATCTGTGGTGGGAGGAATGACGCGACGGCAGGGCGGACGTGGGATGTGTCGGTGCAGAGGGTTTTTCTTTTTCTTTTTTCGCATCTCGGATGGCAATCTACATGGCTATAGATAGCTACACCTTGATACCCTCGAGAAGACGTTGCTCGACGCCGTCCAGGACGGAATGGTGCTCGATGACGGCGATGTTCTCAGCCTCGGCGAGGAATTGTTTGTTGGGGTCGACGCCAGGGCCAAACATCTGGCCAGCTTGCGGGCCCATTTGGGTCATCTGCTGCGCCATTTGATTTGCGGCTGGGGACGTGTTAACCAAACATGCCTGGGTGGAACAGAAAACAAGTTGCCAGTTACGCACCATTATCGCTGCCGAGCAAGAAATTGAATACGGGCTGCAGGCCAAAGATGCACAAAAAGTACCAGCTGATGCTCGACATCCAGCGCGGGTCCATATCCTTGGTCGCCACGCCGGCCTGGAGCATGCTCTTGAACTTGATGGTAAGGGGGAATGGTAGTTTCACTGTTCGTGTCAGCTCCTGTGTCGAGCGACACACCAGCGACGCAAAGTAGACGCACTAATCACGTAACCGCTAAAAAACGCATTGATCCAACTCATGATCAGCGTGTTGGGAATGATCATGGCCATCTGGCCCTTCATCATGCCCATCATGCCCTCCATGGCGTTAGGATCGCTCATTGGGTTCGGTGGCGGCTGGCCGCGGTTGTTGGGGTCTTTGAGGTAGGCGCCCGATTCGTAGGCCGTAATCAGGGCGTCGCGGCGGGTGGTGAAGGAAGGTTTGGAGAGGACGTGGAAGTTGGCGCGCACGTTGATGCCGTGGAGGAGGGCCCGCTGCTCGCGCGTCGTTTTTTGGTCGAGTTTCTTGGGGGCGCTGGCCATAAGGACGGTCGCGTAGTGCCGGAGAATGCCGGTAAGAACCTAGAGCGTGTGTACTTTAGCCATTGCGCGGAAAGAGAGGTAGGACGGCGGAGGTGCAATGGGGGCGGCTTCGTACCATGACGATGGTGATAGGAAACAGGATCCAGTAGCTATTCGCGGCTGTCAGCCATTGCGCTCGGAAGCCCCCGTCAAACAAAGGCTCACAATAACTGGGGATCCCTATGGATCGTCTGCACCGGGACCTGCGCCATCTTGTTGATGCCAACGGTAATCTGCGTTGGACAAACTGGGTGGTCGATGGTGTTTTGTCTGGGCCCGGAGCTTTGTTCGAGAGGCGTCGTCGTCCAGACCCGCTAGAAGCTTGGCCAAAGGTACAGTACAGTGCAGTACTGCAGTGGTTCGTGGTGGGCCGTTCACCCCTGTCAGCCGCCGCAGTTCGACAACCGCAAGCCAATCAGAGGAAAACCTGGGAGCTCATTCCAAATGCGCAGGTGGCCTTTCCGCGATTGAAGCTCGCTCGCCAGGCTGACCGTCGTCCACCTGCCCCAACTCTACTACGGTACAAACACGTCCAACGTCGCAGCCGCTCTCCAGAACACGCGCAGTCAAGATGGCCGTCTCCCAAGAAAAAATCACCGTCTACAACCTCGCAGGTAATAAAAAAAAGCCGATGCCTTTTCCCCATCCTCTCCCTCCCCTCCCCTCCCCAATCAGCCTCAACTTGTTCAAGAAAGGTTCAACTTACACGCCACCCAAAACCCCCGCCCCCAAAAAACAGACCTCAAAAACACCTCAGACGACGCAATCCCCAACTACCTCAACAGCCTAAAATTCCGCGAATCCCACCGCCTGACCGACGTGCGCCTGGCCCTCGGCTACTCGGCCTTCGCCCTCGCGGCCGCCACCTTCCTCTGGGACTACAAGCTCGGCTTCGACTCGACCAAGTACTTCACGGCGGCCGCGGTCGCCGCGTACACGCTCCTCAACGGCGCGCTGACGGCGTGGGTGCTGTACGTGGAGCGCGGGACCGTCTACGTCGGGACGGCGCCGTCGGGGGAGACGGTGCGCATCTCGAGCGCGACCAAGAAGAACGTGCCGACGTATTACCTGACGGTGGAGATCACCGGGAAGGACGGGAAGGGGAAGACGGCGCTGAAGGTCAGCCGGGCGTTTACCGAGTGGTTCGATGGCGCGGGCCGCTTCGTGGCGGCGCCGTTTCAGGGCATGCTGGCGAGGTCGGTGGCTGTGATTGGGCAGGCGGATCCGAAAAGGGCTGCGCCGCCGGCGGAGGGGGATGCCGGGTCTGCGGCGGCGTATACACCGGAGATGTTGGATGCGCTGGCCAAGGCGAATGTGAGCGTGGTTGGGTCGGCGGCCGAGGAGGCGACTGGGTCGGAAGCGGCAGGCGCGAAGAAGGGAGGGAAGAGGAGAAAGGCGTGAGGTTGTGGTGGGGAGGATAGACCGGTTATTAGAAGGCTAGGAGAATGGCGCCGGTTGTAGGCCTTGAAGACGGGTGGGTACTCATAGGGTCTATCAAAAGGAATGGAAGTTACAGTCCCTGGTTTACAAAGAAGCATGCGTTGGTTCCTCAGGCTGACAGAGTAGAGCAGAGATGCTATAGTAGGTCATTGACCTCAGCAGAATGCTACTCTAAATGCTTGCCCAAACCAAACCCGAAACTGCCATGTTCTACGGATCCCTCTCTATATGACCATGGTTGCGTGTTTCCCCGAAGTTGCAAGCCAACCATATCCCCGTCACGAAACCTCGGCACTCCATTCCCTGCATTCCCAGCCCGAGGCTTCTCCAGTGGCTCCCTAAACAACCCTCGCCCAATTCGCCCTCGCTGCCCTCGCGACCTCCCGAACCTTCCTCACCGGATCCCCACACGCCACAGCCAGCATCCGCTGCGTAGGCGGCGAGTAAATCAACACATGCCGTTCCTCAAACCGCGTCGGAATCGCACCCAGCACCTGCAGCGCCAGTTTACGGCACATCGATGTGCGCGGCCCCTGCTGCGCCGCGCCCGCACTCTTCCAAGACGAGGGTGAGCACTCCTGGTAGACCTTGGTTGTCCCCCCAATAACCTCCCTCAGGTACCCCCTCAATGCCTCTGGCTCGTTGCTCAGGATCTCCGCCAGGATCTCTAGTGCCGAGACGACCTGGGACCAGGCGATCTCCTCTGAGGAAAGGTCCGCGCGGGTGTTGAGCGCCGTGACGAGCAGCCGGATGAGAAGGTCCAGGTCGTCTTGGTACACGGTGAACGGGCAGTTGTTGACTGCCGAGAGGACGGCGACGCGATAGCGGGTTGCGGTGTGTGCGTCTTTGGTGGAGGGCTGGGCGTCTTGAAGAAGCGGTTTGGCGAGGTGGCTGTAGGCCCACTGCTTGTAGAACCGCTTGACAACCGCGTGGTTGTCCGAAGTGAGGAGGTCATTTTGCTGGATGATGAGACCGAGGGATGTGGCGAGGATTTCGCCGTTCGGGTGAGGGCTTGCTGCGGCCTGATGGAGGGCTGGGACAAGGGCCAAGATGTGCTTGTCCTGGCGGGCTGTGGCTCCAGCAATGACGCTCATGGCGATTGTGTTATAATCATGGAATAGGGCTGAGTCTATCGGTGAGGAGGTGGTAGCTTCCTTCAACCAATTGGTCCAGAAATCGAGCACTCGTTTCATGACGTCGGAATCCTGGTCAAAAGTTGATGTACTACTCCTGTACTTGTTCGCAAGTATGGCTCCGATAGCTGCCCGGATGTCGCTTTCGCGCGATGGCGAGCTGCCAAATGTGGATGTGTCACACATGGACCTTTCTGCTTCGCCGCCTAGCCCATACTGCAAATTCCGGTTAGTTAAGTCTGCCAACCATCAAGGGACACGACATACCAGTCCGGCCAAGGCCGTTGGCCGCAGCCCTTGGATGATTCCTAACGTCAAGAGTCCGCTCGGCGGTTCTGAAGCATCTCTTTGGACGGCCGGCTCATCCGGAGCACGGAAGAAGTTGAAAGCTTCATAGGCCAGGTTGCAAGCCACTTGCAACTTTTCATCTAGACTTCGCACCACCAGCGCTGCCATCTGCGAAAGTTGCACAAGAGCCCGCTCATCCCATGCTGACTGTGAACCAGAGGATGCTGACCGGTAGAGGTATCTCACGGTAAGGAGGCCGAGCTTCAGGAACTGTCCAAAAACCTTAGAACCATCCTCCTCCGAGAGTGGTGGTGCTGCATCCGAGGCGCCGCCGCCGCGTAGTATATGCAACAATCCGTCTTCTGAAAGCCGCTTGAAATCACTGTGCCAATCCTGGTTACTAGCTGAGTGTGAGGCAAGCACTTCCTTCCCGTACTTTGTTTCGCAGGCGTTTCGGAACCAAATGGCTGAGGCGTGGAGCGAAGAAATAACATGCGCGCTTGCGGAGGAGCCTTGTGTATTTTCAGCATGTTGGATTGAGAGCGGGAAAAGTTCTAACATGGCTGCTGTGAGTGCGGCGAAATGTTGAAGAGGTGAAAACTGTCTCTGAGAAGGGGTATAAGCCGCAACGCTCGAAGGAATCTCGGAACAGCCAATAAAGGTAAAGCGAGACAGAAGGTCCTTCAGAGCCCGTAGCGAGTACTCTGAAGGGCTAGTCCAGTCGCGCTTGCTTATCTCTGCCTTGACCACGTTCGCAAGCTCTGCGTAGCCATCCGTGTAGTTCATGACGGCCGCGCGCAGTGCCAACACGGCCTCGTCTTCTAGGGTTGTGTCATCGGCATCGTTATCATTGGCACTCAGAGTCAACCCCCTTGTAATGGTGATGGCTAGGAGGGAACAAATCTCGGAGCAAACAACAACAGAGCATAATAAGACGGGTGTGCCGTCTGACTGCAGAACCTGTTGGCCGACAAGCAAGGCGAGCCCCTGCGCAACCTGCTTGAGCACGTCTCTCTCCTCAGAGATAGGCTCTTTCGTCTTGGCGGTCCATATTGGAAGATATACGTCGTGAAATAATGCTTCCAGGCGTGCACGAGGCTCGGCTCTCAAGCTCTCGTCGTCGTCAGGGTGCCCCCGTTTCCGGCCCCTGAACAACTCCATTCGGGTCTTAAGAAAAGAGTTTAGGAGAAGGAGGAGGTCCCGAGTGTGGGAGGGCGACTTTGGTTGGCGAAGGTTCTGGCGGATGGTGTCAATGAAGCTATCGTGGTAGAGCACATAGCCTCTAATATTGGCGGTTATGACGGTCATCAAAAGCAACCCGGCTTGCTTTGTGTAGGTGGGATTTGCCAGGTCATCCCGGCAGTCCCTGGAAACGAGGTCGACGTAATCCTTAAGCGAAGACACGTCCAGCCTGTGAGAATTGGTGCCGTCAAGTTTTCGGGCGATGGTCCGGAGCACATCTAGGGTTGCATCGATAGTCTCCTTTATCTCGCCATTTCGTACTTCGTACTTGAGCGAGTTCCAGATCTTTTCAATGTGTGGGATGATACTCGCGGATGTGTTCTCATAATGTTCGATACAAGCCTGGATGGTTCTCAGGACATCCAACTGGTTGAGGTTAGTTGCAATGCTTAGACGGGAGTGAACCCTCCCGGGTTGGCTTTGGACCGAACTAACCTTGACGGCTACCGTCACAGCATCGCCTTGGTCGAGCTTCTGAAGGAGAAACGGAAAGGCGAGGCTCGCAACGCGCTGATGGGCTGAAAAACAGCTTCGCACGGCCTCCTTGAGGTCTTCGGCAGTGATGCCTATCGGAGTGGCGGAACTCCGCAGGGAAATGGGGAAGTAAGCAGAGAATGCCTTGAAAAGCTCCTCGGTCACCTCAGGCGATGGGTCGTAGTCCGCAGTTAGTAGAGCGAGAATCTTGAACCATATTATGAGGTTTCTCGGGTCTCGTTCGCTCTGGCACAACTGGAGGAGGTCGATAACGAAGCCGCAGGATGGCCCATACTTGTGTTTCAGCTCGCTGCTGACGGCCGGGTCCCGGACGAGGCTGAGAAAGAGCTCGTAAATCTCTAGCCTGGTAATCGCGGTCTGTAACCGGAAGTCTTCCTTGATCTTATAGACAGCCTCCAGGATCTTGGCACCCATGTCGGGTTTGAAGCCCTTCATGGAGTAGAGCTGCCGCAGTGCCTTTGCGGATGCCGTGATGCCCGCCTTGTGGTCGTAGGAGAACATGGCGCCGAAAAAGCTAATAAGCCGGAGGACTATACATTTATTTCAGTAAGCTAGCCCTGTCTTGACAAAGACGGCTGCCGCATACCTTGGTCTGACCGTAGGGTGCTCTTGTCGAGGGCCTCTAGGGTGCCTGCAAGGAAGCCCAGAGCTGAATTCGGGAGACGATGTCATTAGTGTACTGTCTGGCCCCTGAGGGGAGTAAACATTGGCATACCTTTGGCACGGGCAATTATGTCGCCACTGCCCCCTTCGTCCCCATCCTCCATCTGGTCGCCTTCGGCACTTGCTGGGGTCATCCATTGCTGAACTGACGCGGCCCAGTTCCCAACCACTGCGCTGCTGGCGCGGGAGCTTTCAATGTCTGGAGCACAAGTCAGAAAATGGTTGCGCACTTTACGAATTTCTTTGAGTAGCAGAGCTCGCCCACCTCTCGCAGCCTTCTTGGTGATGTCCAGCTGGGCGCTCTCGTCATCAGAGAGCACATATTCCAGCGCCCACTGCCTGAACTGAGCCATGGCGCGGCCTCAAAACGCGCGGTAAGCGCAGCTTTTCTATCAGCAAATATTCAGTTGCGTGAGATGCTCCTGATCCTCGGCGTGTCGGCAATCGGACGCCGCGGGGCTGCAAAGCGATGGCCTGAACCTGGCACCACAGTTTGCAAAACAGCTCATCCGAGTATAAACATAAACTCTGTGAGAGCATGCGGTGGAATAACGGAGCCAGAAGCTGCAAGGCTCGAAAGAATATCACAGTTCACCCGAGGAAGTTCAGTCAAGGCAACTTGCTCCAGCTCCGTCTCGTCTCTGAGTGGCTAGACAATCAACACCGGATGCCGTTATCGCGCGACATACCTACATACCTATAGTAGTACTGCCCCACGCCGCCCCGCGGCAGTAAAACACCAATTAGCTGGGCGGTGAGCTTGGTTATGACGCTATCGCAAGAAGACACCTGGCGCTAATCCACAACTAGTAAGAGGGGCAGATTGCACAGGCTCGACAGGTTGCATCCCGCCCGAAATTTTTCGCCCGGCAGAGCAAGGCCCATCCACTGACAGCAGGGGGTGCCAGTTCTACTACGTAGGAACCGCCGGGTATATCCCGACGGGGACAGACGCCAAATCTCTCAAGTGAGGCGGGCTCATACACTTGTAGGCTTTGAGTCATATTCTTGGTACTTATTACAGACTTGAATTTTGGATTTGGTCTGCCTTGATATCTCTTCGTCCCGACTCAGCGATTCATTGTAGCCCCTCCCTCGTCTTGTTAGTGAGGCTTCGCGGGGTAAGTTACTCACCACCACTGTTGGTTCCTCTGTAACACTGCCTGCGGTGGTTTGGAATTAAGCACTCACCAAGCGGCAAACTGCGTTTCACTTACAAGAGAAGCCCAACTTTCTCCCGTTTTTATGGCACCTCGAATTTCAGTGTTGAAGTTCACTATTTACCCAAAGCATATGACCAACGTCAAGGCCGTATTAGGAACCTCGTGCTGATCCCATTCCCAGACACCACCGTGTCATAGACTCACAGCCGCCGGTATTGGCGAGACCACTTCATCATGGCGTCGCAAGAGGTCCCCAAGACCTGCAAGGTCATTCTCGCCGACACAATATCCAAGAAGCTACTGTCCGAAGTCAAGGAAACTCTGGCGAGCGTCCAGGGCCCTGACAGCGGCAAGCCTACCCTGGTTGCCTTCCTGGCGAACGACGACCCTTCGGCCGGACAGTACGCCGACTGGTCCAAGAAGACATGTGAGGAGAAGTGAGCATACTTATTTTGCGTATTGGCCGGAGTTGTATTTTTTTTCTTTCTTTCTTTTTCTTTTTTTTTCGAGATACACTAACACCACGGACAGTGGCTTCAACTTTGACCTCCGCAAGGTCGACAAGGAAGCCCTCGAGGAAGCGGTTGTCGTCGCGAACCAAGACGACACTGTCGACGGCATTCTGGTCTACTACCCCATCTGGCGCAACAACCAGCAGCAGGACCGCTACATCCAGGAGACGGTCGCCCTCTCCAAGGATGTCGAGGGCCTCTGCCACACCCACCTCTTCAACATGTACCACAACGTGCGCTTCCTCGACCCGCCTGCCAACCTAAAAAAGTCGATCCTCCCCTGCACCCCGCTAGCCATCGTCAAGGCCCTCGAGCACCTGCAGATCTACAACCCAATCCTGGCCTACGGCAACCGCCTCTTCGGCAAGACCATCACCGTCATCAACCGCAGCGAAGTCAACGGCCGCCCGCTGGCCGCCCTACTCGCCAACGACGGCGCCACCGTCTACAGCGTCGACATCACCGGCGTGCAGGTCTTTACCCGCGGCAGCGGCATCCGCGCCCCGCGCCACCAGGTGCATGACAAGGAGGGCTGGGGGCTCAAGGACGTCTTGCCGCTGAGCGACGTGGTTATTGCCGGCGTCCCCAGCGAGGGCTTCAAGGTGCCCACCGAGCTGATCCGGGACGGCGCCGTGTGCATCAACTTCTCGAGCTACCGCAACTTTGACGGGCCGGCCGTCAAGGAGAAGGCCAGCATCTATGTGCCGAGTATCGGCAAGGTGACGATTGCCGTGCTGCTGCGGAACCTGGTGGTATGTATACCTCCTTCAGACGCATGTGGATGGCAAACAAAGTGTGCTGACAAGATGGGGCAGCGTCTCATCGCCAACCGGCCACGCCCCGAAGGGACATCTGACGCTGCCGAGAAAGCGAGGAACGAGGCTTTCAAGGATGGCTGATCCATCTCTATCCACCATTTCCTTTGGTTTTTTTTTAATTTGTCTTGCATTTCTCTTGCTGGTCGTTTATCTCGCATTTAGAGGTCGTAAAGGAGGCAAGGGGGCGAGTAAACAGTCACCCAGAAGTCGGAAAATACAGGGAAAAAGGTACAACTATCAAGATAGAATGGTTGCACGCAGACTAGAGGAGGAGGGGTGCGTCGCTGGGCAATGAACCCGAGAAGAAACGGATTATTTTTTCCACTGGCTACTTTATTCGAATCATTCCTTACCGTTCTTCACGCCTCGTTAGCCCTGAGAGCTAACTTTGCAAAAAAAAAAAAAAGGGGGGGCTCCCCAACTGCCCATGTCATCGACTAAAATATGCTGAATAATATATATACCGAACCAGAATCCCGGGGTATCGAACCAATTCTCGTAGACCGAAAAGAAGAAGCAAAGAATAAAACCGCTCCTGCCGTGCCGCCTACTGCCAGACGCCTCCCGTCTCAGGCCGGCCAGCAAAAGATATGCCATGCCGGCCAAGAACCTTAACCCTCCTCAACTTGAGCCTGAGAAATCCCCCTCAAGTCACCTCAATCCGATTCCTTCTTCCCCCTTCTCCTGACGCCAGAGACTCGTTTATTAATTACAATTTGCCCCCCCCCCCCCCCCCCTCCCCCCCTTCCCCCTTCCGACCCCCGCCTTTTACCACCTCATATCATCATAGAGCCAACCCCTTTTTACAACGCCATACATTCTTCAGAATCCTGTTTCCATCCAGCTCTTTCAGCACCAGAGAGACCAAAAAAAAAAAAAAAAAGAAAAAAAAAACCAACCCTAAAAATTCCCCTCCGCTCCCTCCAACACCCTTCTCGCTGCATCAATCCGCCGCCGATACATCCTGCTCTCGGCGCTCGCCCGTCCATTCTCCGTCAGGCCCAGCACACACCGCCCGAGGCTCGCCACCAGCCTCTCGACGAGGTATTTGTCCTCTCTCAGCAGCGCTTCCAGAGGGTGCGGGCCGCCGCTAGCCACAATCCCCACATCGGCTGTGTGATCCTGCCCGTCATCATTATCCACCTCGCCAGCACCATTGGGCTGCTGCTGCTGCGTCTGCTGCGTCTGCTTCCCCATGTCACTCATCAACCTGCTAGCAATCGTGTTGACCTCGTTGTCCGGGGAGGGCGAGGAGGAGGACGAGTCCCGGCGCGGGGTGAGGACGCCCGTGCTGCTCGCCTTTTTCACCTTGTTGACGAGCGGGAAACTGCGGTTTGTGCCGACCGAGTCGAACGACGAGATGGACGGGCGGTGGAGCGAGTGGGACGCCGAAGCGGAAATGGGGCGGTGGATGACCGAGGCGCGGCGGCCGGTTTGGGATGGCTGCTGCGTGCGGGCGGCTGCCGGGGAGCCTGCGGTGGAAGATTCTTCGGCAATCGGAGAGATGGAGCCGTCGCTGTCACGCGTTGCGGTGGTGGAGTTTGGTGGGTGGAGAGCACCCGAGCTGAAGGAGAGACGCTTGGTTGTGGCCGTGCTGCCGGAGCGGTAGCGGTGGCTTTGAGCGGAGGTGGCGCGAGACGAGGTTTCGTACACCCCATAGGCTTCGTCGGGGCTGACGGGTGATTTCAGAGACCGACCCTCTTGAGCTGTGGCGAACGTGTCGATGGTCGATATCGAGTTGCTACTATTTCGCCTGCCAAGGATGGTTGGCCGTGCGTGATTGGAATCGCTGCCGTTTGTTGCGTTTGCGACTGGGCCCCGCGTCGTCTCGACCGAGTCCTCCGATGCAAGGCTCTCTGTGCTCGCTCGACGCTCCAGGCTCATGGTGCCCATGGCGCTGTGCAGAAAAAAATGCTCATAGTCGAATGCGTCTTCGCGGTCTTCGTGCGAGATTTGGTGCTGGACCGTATCATGGTACAGGGATTCTCCACTCTCGCTCATGTAGTCGTCGTCCGCTACGTCGTGGAAATCATCCTCCTGGTCGTCCGTGTCTCCGTTTTCGGTTTGCATATCAGAACCATCGTCGTCGACTTCGCCGTCGACCTCAGCAACAGATGCCGAGGGAGTCAAAGGTTCAGGATCAGGGAGATCGCTTGCACTGTGCTCAAAGGACAAACCCTCTTCTGCGTCGGCGTAATCCGTCTCGTTGTCTTCAGCGTAACCGCCGTTGAGTTGTTGGGCAGCCTCCTTGATACCGCCCTCCACGCTCAATGTATCGCTGTTCCACGGGTGTCTGTCGGGGAAGTCGCTCGTGATGATTTCCGACGTTCTATTCGACGGTGGCTCCGTGTACCAGTGGTCGATCTGTGAATGCGTGAATGGGCTGGGAGTCCGAAGGCTCTGCAGACTCCGCCTCTTCATATTGTCCATCCGGGCTTGTTCCCGCAGGCTGGAAATCTTGCCTTTCAAGTCTCTCATCTGGTCCTTAATGTCTCGCATCTGGGCAGCAGAGGAAGATCTCTGAGGATTCCTCGCGCCGCTCTCGCTCTGGAAGGACCCAAACGTGGGGCTAAGAAACGCCTCAAGCCTGGCATTTTGGCTCGCGCTGTCTGCTTCCCCGAGCCGAGCCACCTCGTCCTCAGTGAGTGGCTTCAGGCCGCCTTCTCTGACAGAATTGGCTTTGTGGATAGGGCGCTGAGACTCGTCGTCCATGTCTCCCCGGATGTAGTCTGCACTCTTTGATGCCGTCAAAGGCTGTCTGTAACCTCCTGCAGCTCCCAGAGCGCTTTGCGATCTGGGTAGAGAAACCCGGTACGTCAACCCGTTCCGCATGGCAAGATCGCTGGACATTCTCGCGTGGCCTGGTGTGTGGTCAGGCGGAGAGGCACTGGGATCTGCGCCGTTCTCCATCGGGTACATGGTCGTAGAAGCTCGCTGGAAGGGTGGAGAGGGCGTTGACCCGTCTTCGGAACTATACGGGGAGGTGTAATGCAACGTGCTCCGAGCACGTGTCAAGTTGCCCTCCATCGTCTGTCTGGAATCAGTAATGTTCAAGCGTACCAGACCAAACCTCCGAGGAACCTACCGTCAGCCGTTTCTTCGCATTCGCGAGAATCTCCTCTGCCCGCCGGCTCAACGAAGTCGTGGAATAGGTAGACAGTCGATCGAGATTTTCCACTTTCGCGACACCCAACCTAGTAGGTTCAACGGCGGCCGTGCCCTCCACATACGACGAAGCCATGCTCTCTTCATCATCCCCCTGAAAGACACTATCGCCCACGCTCACGGAGTCGTCAAAGTCGGCGAACACCCCCCCGTGATCTGCTGTCGTGATGGTGCTGTTGCTCTCTATGCTCGACCGGCGTTCGTGTTTCGGATCCAGGGCCTGCTTCGACTTCTTTTTGGCCATCGGTACTGCCCCGATGGTCGGTGATGGCCGGAGGGCTGTTTCACTCCCGCGCTTTGGCGACGCCGGCCTCCGTATGCTGGGCTTTGTCCGGACAGGTGAAGGCCTCCCCACGGTGCTCTCCACCTCAGTGACCTCCCCAATGTCTGAGAGCATGGTCCCGTTGCCGTAGATTATGGGCGTGGTGGGCGTGACGGGGCCGGCGGGGCCGTATGGGCGTGGGCCAGCCAAGCCTGTTGCAACGAACATCTGGTGGATATCGGGAGCGGCGTTGGAGGCTTGTGCAGTCTTCCACATCATGAGGGCATGGTCGGCGCGGTCAAGGGTGTGGTCGGGAGAGTCGCTGCGGTCGTAGTCGGGCAGAATCATATCGGGGTTGGTAAGGGTGGGCGAAGCAGGAAGCGGCGGGCCCGGCTGCTGGTGGTGGCCATTGTGATAGTGCGCGTTCGCGGCTTCCATAGCTGCCATGACGGGTGTATTTGCTAGCGAGCCTCGAGCGGGTTGAACGGATGGTGGAAGCGGGAAGCGGAGAGATGCCGGGCCCACTGGCCTCGAGGCCGCGCCTCGTAGAGGAGGAGCACGCGGCTACGTGCTTTGGCTGGCAAAATGGGGCCGCCTGTTTCCGCCGTCAAGGCGTAATGCGCCTGCGGTGCAACCAGAATCCCGGAGACGAGGAAGCGAGGGCGCGTCGTCCGGAAGATGCTGCGGGCTGCAATTAACCGTGGGGTCGGAATCCGTCCTGTATTCCAGGGGACCAGGCGGGTAAATCACAGCGCTGAGTTGGGCCTGCTGGAGTGGATTGGGTCTCAGTCCAGCTTCCACGGCAACAGCTCGGTGTACGTCGAGGTTTATTAGCCGTCGGTCGCAAGCCGCTCGAGTGGTGAACGAAAGGCGACGAGTACGAAGGAGCGGGCGGAACACTAGTAGAAACACTACAGTAGAAGTGACCAGCAGGAAATTCGGATTATGGGTAGGATCGCGTCAACGCGAGCCAGAAAAGCTGGAAATTGCCGGGCCTTGGGACTAAAAGGGCAACCCAAAGGAGCCGGGGTGAGCATGCCGGGGGGCTCGCCTCGTCCACTCTCGGACTGTTTAACGGTCTGGTGTGGGGGAGGGAGAACGAGACGGGAAGAAGGGACCCACAGCTCCGTGCAAGTGATTTCGCTCCGACGCAGATCGATCGGGGCTGCCTTTGTAATTTATGATTTGGAACCAGAGCCACGATTAGCACTACGGCTATCTGCATAGTAGACTATCGAGATTTGTTAGATGGGCATGAGCTTCGAGAAG
The DNA here is from genome assembly GCA_023628455.1 of Chaetomiaceae sp. B2702. NCBI lineage: Eukaryota > Fungi > Ascomycota > Sordariomycetes > Sordariales > Chaetomiaceae > Chaetomiaceae sp. B2702. The sequence goes on from JAMAKP010000047.1 coordinate 66,721, forward strand.
CTGAGACAATGCATTGTGGGATTTGGATTTGATGAATTTGGATTTGAATTGCGGACTGACAACTTTGAAAATTCAAGATGGAGGGGAGTTCGGGCAATTCGCTTCGGCACGAGCCCGGACCCTGGATCTTAGCGCGCGGGAAGGGGGGGTTGTGCCCGCCGTCCGAACTTGTCGTTTATTACCTACACAAGCAGCAAAGCAGCATCGAGCTCTGCGTACTGTCCACATGCACATACTGTGTTACATACAGACCAGTTTACGGCGCACCACGCAGAAGCGAAGCCCAGGCTTCTCTCCGGCTACAGGCAACTGCTCCCGAGGTTTTATTTCACCGAACTCCCAAAGCATCTATTCAGACTAGCCGCGTGTCACGAACCCGAAATATTGATGCAATTGTGACAACAGAATGGCAGTCTCCCAATCACTCGGTAAATATCAGCCCCGCTACCAGCACCCCTGAAGCACCCAGCCAGCGACTCCCTGATCCTCCACCAATGAGCCCTCCCCACGCCCATGTTGCTCCGCGATGCTAGGATCTAAGAAGACGAAAATCACACCGCTTTCATCATCGTGACCAGACCTTCGATACGACGAAGAATGGACCGGCTTCCGAGGCCAGGGTGTTGAGAACGCTGCCACTGGAGTTCTACCTCCGGAATTGGAATCAAGAACAGAAGAGAAGCACTTGAAGCATTCAACGCAGGCAGGCAAAGAAAATTACGGACGAGAGAGCACATCCATTACCTAAGGTAAGAAAAAGCCCAGTGATGGATTGTCAGGCGCAACAAAGGATGTATGTCTCCAGGGAAATTACAGGCGGGTCTGCTCTAGGTAAGAGCTAACCAACGTGGACCAAACGAATGATGACTACCTGGGTACCTAGTACCTACCTAGGTACTCGAGTCCGTGAAGCCGCCCTCAAGGCATGATAAACCCCTACAGACCGCAAGGAAGTTGCCAGGAACTGAGCTCTTCAACATGTCGCAGGGATCTCGCGAATGAGTTGATCGCAGGTTGATCTTCGATTATGTCAAAGAAGGCACGACTGCTATCTACCCTCCCCATCACTCTTCCCCTCCCCAAGGACCGCTCTGCCATCACCCGCTCCAGGTTCTCATGATCCAAAGACTCATCAGGCACCGCCTCGAGGCCCCTTCTCTTCCGCGCCAAGCCAAAAAGACTTTATCGACGTCTAATAATTCAGGAAAAGAAAAGATGTTGAAGTTCTTTTGTTTTCCCCAAAACGCCCATGTCTTATGCCCTCGTATGCCGCTCCCCATGGGGTATCGCAATGTCATAAACTTGGCGCCTTCTTGGCTCATGCAATGTCTTTGTTGAAAGACGCCTACCGCCCGTGTAAACCACCCATCTTGACCAGGCGAAACTTTTTTTGGTATTCGCGAAAAAGGAACTCCGAGGCGTCGTTCCGCCACCTAAAGAGCAAGAGAACCAGGGAAGCCAAACTGAAATGTTTTTGGACTTATCCCTGCAGCCCGACACTACGCCACCATGCGTTTTACCCACGCAACCCAAAGAAACCCAAGTAGACATGAAATGACAGGGATATAAGTCTATCCGCCCACCCAGGTTTGTTGAAGACCGTACGCCAGTAATGCTTGTCCATTCATATGCCATAAAAAAAGGGGAAAAGAAAAAAAGGAAATCATCCAGAGGACGAGCGAGATTATATCAGCAGAGAGAAGTTGAATCTTCTGCGACATTGTATCCCACTTAGAACTTGAGCGCCTTGGGCTTCTCCCAGCTGAAGCTCTGGTTGGTGCCGAAGTGGCCGTTCTTGGCGGTCTGGAGGTAGATGGGCTTGGCCAGATCCAGCTCCTTAACGATGACACCGGGCCGCAGGTCGAAGTTGTCCCGGATAATCTTGACAAGCTCATCCGAGTTCCTCTCCGACGTGCCGTAAGTGTCGACGTAGATCGAGAGGGGCTCGGCGACACCAATGGCGTACGAGAGCTGGACAAGGGCGCGACGGGCGAGGCCAGCGGCGACAAGAGACTTGGCGATCCAGCGGCCGACATAGGCGGCGGAGCGGTCGACCTTAGAGAAATCCTTGCCGGAGAAGGCACCACCACCGTGAGCACCCCAGCCACCGTAGGTGTCGACGATGATCTTGCGGCCGGTCAAACCGGCATCGCCCTGAGGGCCACCGATGATGAAGAGGCCGGAGGGTTGGATCTGTTCCTGTTAGCACATGCTGGCCAGGTTTGCGCGCCATTTGAGACTTACGTGGTAGATGGTCCGGTCATCCAGGTACTTAGCGGGGATAGTCGTCTTGATGATCTTCTCCATCAGCTCCTTGCGCAGCTTCTCGGTGGTGATGTCCGGAGAGTGCTGGGCAGAGATGACGACAGTGTCAACGCGCAGGGGCACGACAGCACCGTTGTCATGCTTATACTCAATCGTGACCTGAGTCTTGGTGTCAGGGCGGAGCCAGGGCAGGCTGCCGTCGCGGCGGGCAGCCGACATGGCGGCATTGAGTTTGTGGGCAAAGAGGAGGGTCAGGGGGAACAGCTCAGGTGTCTCATCGGTGGCATAGCCGAACATGATACCCTGGTCACCAGCGCCGAGGTTCTCGAGGCGGTCGTCGAGATGCAGACCCTGCGCGATATCCGCGGACTGCTCCTCGATAGCGACGAGCAGGTTGAGAGTCTTGTAGTCGAAGCCCTTGGCGGAATCATCGTAGCCAATGCCCTTGACAGCGTCGCGGACAACCTTTTGGTAGTCGATCTTGGCCTTGGTGGTAATCTCACCAAAGATCATGATCATACCGGTCTTGGTGGCTGTCTCGCAAGCAACCTTGGAGAGGGGGTCCACGGCCAAGCAGGCATCGAGAACAGCATCCGAAACCTGATCAGCGATCTTGTCGGGGTGCCCCTCACCGACGGATTCGGACTGCCAAAGGCGGTCAGCAATGACCATGCACAATCCCGGTAGCGGCAGGAACTTACGGTGAAGAGGAACGTGCCCTCGTTGTAGTGCCTCCACCCGCTCACACCGTTAGAGTCGTTGACACCATTGCTGGTGCCGTTGTGGCCGTTGGTGCCGTTGACGCCGCTGGGAGCCATTATAATGTGTGTAGAAATTGAAGCAAGGCTGTTGGCAAAGAGTTAGCCACTGCGATGTGCGGTTATGAAAATCTGCGGTGTTTCGCTTTGAGAAGCGGGGAGGGTTCTCGGCGGGAGACGTCTCCTCAAAGAAAAGAGAGGACAGCAAAATCCCAACGGAAGAAGCCAGGGGCCAGTCGAGGATGCACTGCCAGAGACAGTTGGCCAGCTTGCTATCCTTGACTAACAGCCATTCGGCAAATCGCGGGAAACTGATAGTCTCCGAAGGAAGGGGGAGGGAGAACACAGCGAACCCCCGAGTTCCGACTCTGATGAAACCGACACCTGGGGCTCCAAGACGTACCTTTTGCGATGAAGAAACAGGAACGCTAAAGCAAGTCGACTGGGTAGCAGTGGAAACGGGGAGGAGAGGGCAGTTGTTTGCGCTTGGAAGAAAGATGGGGAAGCAGAAGAAGGTCCTTGGGGGGCGTGGCAGTATTTGAGGAATTTTGGCAAGGTCCCTGGCACCTCGAAAAGAAATGGCCGAGCGCCGGCCACTTTTCACCGCAAGGTTGCGAAAGGCGGCACGGCGGGGTACCAGAGAACCAGGAACCTGCCGGGTACACAAAATAATACGGGGCACAGCAGGATGGGACCAAACTCCGGTCTCAACGGGAAAGCGTTTTACGGTTTCTGCAACTGTTTGCGCGCAACCTGCCATTTCGCCAAGACTGGGCTTGCACAGGCGCTCAATCCGCCCCAATGGTTGTACTCCGAACAACTCCGAAAACGTGCCGATCCCTTGGGACGATTGATGAGCTCTTTGCTGGCGATCGGGAGCATTTTCTGTAGCGGATCGACCTTGCCAGCTGCCCGGCTGGGTACCCAGTACTTCGGACTTGGCTTTTCTCGTCAAATTGCGCCATTGCTGCCCCTCACCGCAAACCCTCGAGGTGCTCCACTGAGGGGCAGCGTCCAAAGGAAAAATCGAGAGCAGCACATTTCGGAGCGGCTGTTCATGTATGTCGTCAGTAGCCGTCTGTGGCAACCTACCTACCTACCATAGCGCGCCAGGGGGGGTTTTAGAAATGGTGGTAGGGATCATGTTACAGACAAGGGATGATCTCTCAGCGCAAACTCTGTTCCTTCCAAAAGGCTTGTAAGAGGGTTTTAAAATTTTTAAAATGATCTAAACTCGAATCTTCCTTCCTAAATTAATTTTCGCTCAAAATATTATATCTTAAAAATGGTCCTAGTGCTTAGAGATACTCCCTCAAAGGTATCCCTCTTAAACGGCTAAGAGCGAATCGTCTCTACGACTCTAGTAGTACCGCTTTTGGAAATTTAGAGAGCGTTTTGGATTTCTAAGAGTTGTGTATAACCATTTCGTTCAGGAAAACGCTCGTGGAGATCATTTCAAAAACCCCCTCCGGCGCGCTATGGTACCTACCTAGGTATGTAAACCACGGTATGTATGTACGTACAGTACCTAATGGAAGATGCCTTAGGTACAGCAGCCTGCCGAGGACCGGAATGCAATACCCTAGGCGCCTAGTAGCTTGATGATGCAAGACTCACAAGACAAGATAATCTATCTACTGCACCTCGCCTACCTGAGGTCCAGTACTTTGATGGCCCGATCAATGCAGCGCCACTGGAAAGGATGAGGTCAGGTCGGTAATAATGGTCGAGATTTGGTTACCGGCGGTCACCGCCTTTGCCATTCTGCCATTCGACCACTTCCTTAGCGGGGCACTTTTCCGCAGCTCTGCTCCTTCAACAACGCTCCCCTTCAACAAGGCTTGTGTGGCTCCAACATCCCCGTTTCGACCGTCTCGTCAGGAAATCCAGTCATGAGCAAGTACGGGGTCATGGTGATGGGCCCCGCTGGGGCGGGCAAGGTACGACGATTTCCCAATGTATACTAACGATATCTGTTGCCGCCGACCCCATGGAATGATGCATGATTTTGATGATTCTGACTGTCTCCAGTCGACCTTCTGCGCAAGCCTCATCACCCACCTTCGAATGAACCGTCGTTCTGCCTTCTTCGTGAACCTCGACCCAGCAGCCGAGCATTTCGAACACGCGCCAGACCTGGACATTAAAGACCTGATATCGCTCGAGGATGTAATGGACGAACTAAAACTTGGCCCTAACGGGGGGCTGGTCTACTGCTTCGAATTCCTATTGGAAAACCTCGACTTTCTCTCTGACGCGCTCGACTCGCTGACCGAGGAGTATCTCATCATCTTCGATATGCCAGGCCAGATCGAGCTCTACACACATATTCCGATTCTTCCCAGGCTGACAAAGTTCCTCACCCAGCCTGGCGCTCTCGACGTCCGGCTATGCGCGGCATATTTGTTGGAGGCACCATTTGTCGTGGACCGTGCCAAATATTTTGCTGGAACGCTCAGCGCGATGAGTGCCATGCTGATGTTGGAGATACCGCATCTCAACATCTTGAGCAAGATGGACTTGATCAAGGATCAGATGCGCAGGAAGGATTTTAAGCGATTCATCACGCCAGATACGACACTGCTCGACGATGACCCGGCAGATGCGGTACGGACCAGGACAGGCGTTAAGATTGACATTCATAGCGCCGACCCCGCAGACAAAGATGCCACCATGTCGGGCGCAAGCTTCAAAAAGCTCAACACTGCTGTGGCAAATCTGATCGAGAGTTTCAGCATGGTCAAGTATCTCAAGCTTGACTGTACCGACGAGGAAAGCATCCATGCGATCCTCAGCTACATCGACGACTGTATCCAGTACCACGAGGCGCAGGAGCCGAAAGAGCTACCCGAGGAGGAGTTTGAAGAAGAATGAAGGCTTGGCTTGGCACAAGGGAACTGCGTGGGATACAAGGCGGGATGCATGGGAGGCAAAACGGTTGGGCGGGTTCGGTGTTCAGCATGGTTGGTTTACGTTCAGGCTAACTAAGGGTTAGGTCGTATTGCATAGCGATGGTGTCTGGTTATCGAGCATGCTTCTGTACTTTTGTTTTCATCATCGATCCTTTCCAAAAGCGGACAGTGAAGTTCTTTCCCAATAGTGGCGCTCCCCAATTCGAGTGTCCATCCCAAACTATCCTCGTGACCTTCAAACTCCAAGACGCCAACACCAGTCTATCCGCGCTGAACCATCCCATCAAAGCAAAACCCTTTCAGCATACAGTAATCCGCCACAACCATCACCCCCAACGCGATCACCTCCCCCCATACCCCGGCCTCCCTTGCTGCTGATACCCGCTCTGCGCCTGCATCTGCTGCGCCCGTTCATACTCCCTCCACCAAGTCTGCCCGACGCCCACCATCCACCCGCCCACGGTACTGCCAACCACCACGGCGTCGCGTATACTCCTCTCCACACCCCTCTGCCATATCATAGATAGCACTAGCCCCGCCGCGGCCCATGTAAGCAGCCGGAACGCGAGCCGCGTCCAGAAGAGCATGACCCGCCGTATGATGCTCAGGATCTGCAGGATCAGGACTGCCAGCACGAGAATCACGGCGCCGGCGACGATGCCGGGGGAGGCGGCGAGGAGGGCGGTGAGCTGGTCGAGCAGGGCGGCCAGGACAGGCAGGACTTGGGTCGTGAAGAGGGTCGTGGCGCTGCGCCGGAGGTGGTGCAGCGGGCTGGAGGGCGAGAGGAGGAAGGTCTGCATGCTATTGAGGAACTCCGAGTCCGGGGGGAGGAGGTCTGGATTGGTTTTGGGGGAATCGTGTTAGTTGGTGAATGAACAGGGGACTCTGGGGTTGTGTTGTGTTGTGTTGTGTTGGATGGGATGGGACGGAAGAGAGCGAGGGAGGCAGGGCGAACCTTTTATGTAATCTAACGTCCAGTGCAGCGGGACGTCCATCGTTTCTGTCAGTTTCTTGGGTTGTGTTTGGGAGAGATGAATGTGAGTTGGAGGTTTGTCTTTTGAATGCGAATCGTCTAGGTAGTGTGTTGTTTAGTTTTCGGAGAGGTTACGTGGGGCAACTCTGAGGCGCGCGGCGCGACAAAGACAGCTGAGGTGTCCACTGAGTGGCCTGACTGGGGTCTTGCCAATTGGCACCTCGGGTTTGGGGGCTGTCAGGTCACAAGCCTCAGGGAAATCTTTCTTTTTTCTTCTCTTTTCATCTCTTTTTTTTTTTTCTTTTTCTTTTTTTGGGGAATGCTGTCCTATGCAAAATCATTGTCTAACATGTCTCTTTCGATAAGGTATGTACAAAGAAAGAATGGGCCAACCGTTCATACATAGTACAAAGGACCAGATGTGGAAACAGAAGGGGAATGAAAGGTCTAGGTGTCACCCCAAATCCAGGATGATTCTAAGTCATTGCATCTCCTTTGAGTGTTTAGTTATTAGTTGTTGTGTCAATCTGCGAAGCCTGCTCTCGGAAACAAGAAGTTTAATCCTGACTCTTCCAAAAGAGTACCACGCTCAAGAAGGTCGATAAGCCAAAGGGCTTATTCAAGGTCAAACTCTTTAACAAGTGCGATATCCACGTCTCGAATGGCGCCCTCGTTGCCGCCCGCTCATTGTTGTCCCGCTTATTCAGAATGCAGCCCAATAACCAAGATACTCCATCCCACTCCTGGACCTCCATTCCGGTCCTTGCTCCTTCCTCGACCGATGCGCCAACCGTGTGGCTGGTTCCGCTCACCCTGCCTGTCCTTTGTAGAGTTGCCCGTCTACGGCTCTTTTGTTGGCGGTCATCCATTGGTGTCCGGATGCCGAATGACCTGGGCCCTGGCGGCGACTGCATCCAGGCAGTGACGCAGCTACTGTGTCTTCTCAGCCTTCTTCGCTTTCCGCTCGCGGAACTTAGCGATCTCGATCTCGACGGCCTTGTCAACACGCTTCTTGAGCTCAGGCCGGTAGCCGACCATGAACAGGAGCTCGAGCCAGACGAACAACGGGGCCAGAAAGACGGCTTGGAAGAGGTTGTCGAGCAATGCGGGTGCCCTCCCCTCGAACTTGCCATGGCCGACAAACTGCGCAATCCAGCATACAATGTGCACGGCTATCGAAACCTTGTTGGTGCCGGGCCCATCCTGCAACCGGAGATAGTTGGTGCCGGCTGCTGCGCCGAGGCAGATGATTGCCAGGACACCTCCGGCAACAGGCTCAAGAAGTAGGTACAGCCCCCCCCATGTCATGGCCGCAAAGGTGCCTAGATTCAGGTCGAGGTAAGGAACTTGGAGCCATGGTGGTAGTGTGAAGAACGGGCCGTAGTTGGTAAGCTGGGAGCAGGTTAGGAGGAGCTACCGCCAGGGATCCGGGAACAAGAATCGCATACGATCTCGAAGAATGAAAATAGAATTAGAGGTACGCACACCATATGAATTATCACATTCACTTGGTTATGGTGGTATGCACCATACTAGATTACGGGTTAGCCACAGGTCAACATGTTTATGCGGAATGCAAGCGGCCGCCGTGCGGGCTCGGCCATGCGGGCTACGATGTTTTGGCGGGTGGTCTTACAAAGGTGAGCTGCTTCTCAAGGTCGAGGGACATGGCGAGTCGTGCGCTGAGATGCGGAAGATAGGGGGGATACTTTGTTGGAGAACTAACAGGGTGCGGGACGGGCCTGATTCGACGGCTTTTAAAGTCCCGCAATCAAAGCACAAGCCAACACGCCAGCAGAACTCGAATCTGCGTGTCCAAAAGGGGTCTCTAACCACGTGGTTGCGGAAAAGGATCGCGGGTGTTGGGTGTCGTTAAGGCGGCAGCACAGCAAGGGATGTCAGATGTTGTTTGGCTGATTCCGCTGACTTGGCAACGAGCGAGCCCACGAGCCAACTAAGTAAAACTTTGTGCCTCGGATAGCGGGTCTTTCTGTTCCAGTGTTCCTTCCCCACGAGGACAGCAAGGGTATCGAAGTGACTCAAGACGACCACAACAAGCAAGTGCCTTTCTCTCCAATGCGCCCCTGCCTGGCAACGCCGCCATAGAATACTATGCTCAAAGGTATTATATGTTGGGGGAAGTCGGGTTTCTTTCTTGGTTGGAGTTGGACAGAGCGAGATACCCGGCGCAGTGCAGGCCCGATCGGCTGTAAGCTCGGAACGGTCCAGGAAGTCTTGAGAAGTCCCAATCAAAACTCTCATGAGCTGTTTCAAACGTTAGCTTAGTTTTTCCATGTTTCACGCACGGCAAATATTCACATGGTCAGAGACATTTAACCCGAAAGTTCCGTGTTCAGCGGGCTTCGCTGTGCCAAGACCAGAGCTCCCTTGCAGCTTGTGCACGGACCAATAGCTTAATCGTCCCCCCACTCAGCCTTTTTCCTGCTGCTGCATGCGTCGAGGTCAGCCTTGCCTCGTCAAACTCAACCGCCAGCAGTGACGATCCGACTGTCGGTCGGCGCATCAAAACCGGCGGTGCGCGTGGACCTTTTTTTTTTTTTTTTTTTTTTGCTTCACAACCTTAAGCTACGGATCGTGACCTCAGTCAAGATTGCGCAGAATCGACGTATTACGGCAACCAGGTTATGCGGCAAGCATGTGCTTGCATCTTCGCCGCTGTTTAAATTTCCACGACGGAACCCGGGTTCTCTGACAACACCCCGATCGATTCCTTCTTCGCTGCCAATCTTCCCTACAACCGCGCTCATCCTCACCTTTTGACCAGCCCAAACGGCGCCAAATCAGCCGAAACGAGACCATCCATCATACTTTACACCGAAATGTTTTTCCTCCACAACCTCGAGCGGCGCGTGACGCTGCACCCGTCATATTTCGGCAGGAACATGCATGAGCTGGTTACAACAAAGCTGGTCAAGGATGTCGAGGGGACATGTGCGGGCGACTACTACATTATTGCTATTATGGACACATTTGATGTCTCCGAGGGCCGCATTCTTCCTGGGAGCGGGCTTGCCGAATTCACGGTAGGCTACCGCGCCGTGGTCTGGCGGCCCTTCAAGGGCGAAGTGGTAGGTCGCGGATTCGTGCCTTGCAACTTCAAAAACTCCTTTGCTAATGCGGCCAGATCGACGCCATTACCCAGACTGTGAACCCCCATGGCTTCTTTGCCCAGGCCGGCCCATTACGCCTTTTTGTCTCGTCCCACGTATGCCCTCTCTCCAAATCAGTGGTTGAAGATAGCGCAGTCAACTGACCAACGGGTTGCGCAGCTGATGCCCGACGAAATTCAATACGATGCCAGCGCCACCCCCGCGCAGTTCACCAACAATGCCGATATCGTCATCGAGCAGGGCACCCACGTGCGAGTCAAGATTATCGGCTTGCGAACCGAGGTTGGTGAGATGTGGGCCATTGGCAGCATCAATGGCGATTTCCTTGGGTATGTCTCAGAACATTGCCCGGCCCAATATCTGTGATACTGATCTTCCTTTTGCCATAGCTGCCTGCAGGCATAAGGAGCCCAGCAGATCCCCATGGCGCGTTGATTGGTGAAAAGCAATGGCAGGGCCAGTGGACATAAGGTTAGACCATGTCGTAGGCCACGTCGAGTCGAATCCTCCGCTTAACGACCAGGTGTTAATGTACACTTTTCACCTTCTCGGTGGGCTCGGCGTTCTCGGTTAGGTATATCCCGGGGTTGGGCTGGGGCTTCCCCATCCTTTTTAAACGGATAGAGAACGTGGATACCCACATCGTCTCCAGACGGCACGATGGATTGTCGTCCTAGGTGTTCACACAGTGTATGCAACGGTCAATCGATCTACTGATGATAGGGCTCCTCGTTGCAGCAGCAGTGCCTGTCGGCTTGGGATTCTCCCCATCGGCTTCGCAGGAGGCTGCGAGTGCAGACGTTTCACAAGTACATGCCTTAGGAAATGCGAATGCGAGTGCGAAACGAATTGACCCGATGGGATGTTTTTGGAGTCTCGGTTGTCATACTAGAGGGACGACAAGCGGCAAAGGGGGTTTACAATGGGGAGCCCTTCGCGCCCTTGTGAATCAAAAACCGCAGCAATGGCTAGAACTCTATCGCTCGAAAACTACTGCAGGTCATTTGGGCAAGGCTCGGCACTTTTGTTGTGATCAGATGCCATATCCGATTCGCTGCTGAGCTCATTGGCTGGTTTCGGCATGCCATCTCCAGACTCCCCGAAGATCAGACATGCGAGTCCGGGAAAAGTTTCAAGGCATAGACAATTTTAGAGGCCTGGGAAGAAGCATTCATATGGGTCAACTCTTATGCCGGATGAAGTCTTTTGCCTCGCCAAAGGGTCCCGTGTTTGTCTCTGGCGGCTGTCGTTATTCAAGCAGGGGTCTTCCTGGAGACTCTCGATTCCCTCGTGGCCCGATCTACAGTAGACTCAGCTGCATGATTCTCATGGCATCATCTCAGACCCCAGCCAGAACCCCCTGTCGGATGCGTCGGGTGTCCGGGCGGCTGTTGGTGAAGCCCCATCCCCCCCAGCATTTGGGAATAGCAAATCTTGGCTGTTGCTTATTTCCGCAATCTATCGATGGTCATGACAGGCCGGTTGCCGCTTCTGGTCGCGATGTACCCACGCGCTGACTGATAAATGTATGTCCGGCTATTGATGGACGTGGGGGGTGCTCTATAATCTATTGCAGCATACCGTTCCCACGCCTCACAGACGATGCTGATATCAATCTCGAAGCGTTGCTTTTCTCTTACTGTGTAGCTACCCCCGGTGCCCCCGTTCTCTCCACCAGTTCCTATTTCCACTCACCGCCTCCCGCCCTTCCTCACAAGCAAGAAGCAGCACATTCAAGCTAACACATTTGCAGTTTCTCCCCTTCTCCCCATGCTCTTGACTGCACAGTTTTGGCATGCCCAGCATGCTCCTAGACGGCCCGATTTTCTTCACCTTCCCAATCCGTCTCTCGCTGGCCCGATCCAGCCTCACAAGCAGCATGCATATGCAGAAAAGCAAGCCACTGGGACCTGGCCGGTCTCCTCAGCCAACCAACTCACAGGGTCATGAGAGCAGAGAGGGAACCATGATCGACACGCATACGGAAGGCTGAAGCACACCCTATCTCGATAATCAGTCCCCGCGTCACGGCGATCTCGGACATCGAGATCTATAGGACGGGACCACAAGGCCGCGGTAGCCCGGATTCATCGTCCGATCGATACTACGCAAGTGGACTGGCCACATCGCCTGCCACATAGCCTGCCACCCAGCCCAAAAGGGACATGTGCTTTTTTCTTTTCTGTCCGAATAAGGATGTCGTTCTGTACCGCTTCGGCCGTCAGTCCAGCCCCCTTCTCGTTTGGCCATCACAGACGCACAGACAGGGAATGGGGGCTAAAAGTCCATGCTGCTCTCATATTACCTAGTCACGCAGTATAGGTAGGGCACATGGGACCCCATTGCAAACAGAATTACTGGTCCTACTTCCGCCACAGTGTCGGCGACACAGGTCTCCCTTTTCATCCGCCGATGCCGAGTACGGTCCGGCCCGCGGAAGCAGGAGCGGAAAGGGAAAAGCAAGTATTGAGCGAGGGCTGCATTTAATGCAGCCACAGGGGGTCTGCTTGGATGTGCTTCCGTGGGTGGAGGCTGACCGTGATCGTGGTCCGGGGGCAATTATCCGCGCTTCCCTCGCTTCGCCATTGTGTCTTTTGAACCCGGACCCCGTCTTCAAACCATCTGCCCCATACTCTAACACTTGCCAGGGTACCAAGAAGGATTCTCTTGGGCTGTCACGTAGCGATCGAGCAATCTATGTCAGATCGAATCTGATCCCCCTCCCCTCCCCCCTGGCAATACCTGGAGGAACTTTTGCCGCGATCTATCCTAGCATGGACTAAAGTACATGTATGTATGTACAACAGTAGGCTCCTCGTAAGCACTGGGCCCCCATCAAGCCTGCCGATCGATGATCTGATGATGCGGCCGCTTCTTCAGCCCGGGTGTCTATGCATGCTGCATGTTGGCCCCTGATGAAGCACTTTGGCGTCTTCTTACAGTACATACATGCCCCCCGGTGACACTCGACCAATCCAAGCACACGGGAAGAAAATATGATCTGTCACATCCCGTCTGTTAGGGGATGGAAAGGCTCTGGTGGCAAACTGCGGGTTGCATGTGCCCAGCCCATCCCCTTGGCCACTGACCAAGGACTTGGGTCTGCTGTGTAACACGGCACTTGCGAAGATCACCGCTGTCACCCTGTGTAAGTGCAACCCAAGGAAAACCCACGCAGGCTTGTGTTTCCCTCTCGGGCCACGAGCCCGGTGCTTTCTCGATCTGGAGCCCAGCCGCCCATTCTAAGACATACCCTTTAACCGCTTCTGGTCCCTGCCAACCCCTGCTGCAGATTGCCCTCCAACCAACGACATATCCGTCTGGAGGATCCCCGCGCTTCTATGTATGTATGTACATACATACTGTACCATGTATCCCGCTTGCTCTTGCGGGGCACCCATCAGCAGCGTGTTCGCAGTTCGCACCCTGCTGTGTCACCCAACCTGCATACCCAGCTCGCCCCGTGAAGCTGAATAAATTACCATATCCAATGAGGCAGCCCCAGCTTTCAGACCCGAGCGCTGAAGATCCACAGCCAGTCATGAGAAACAGAAAACAAAAATGCCATTCGAAGGGTAGCCGCGCTGATCGTGCCTGTGGAAAGGACGGCGGCGAGCAAGACCAAACGCCCGTTGGACTAATGCCGGGTGAGGACGGCTGCTTTGCCGTGTTTATAGTTCACTACTAATACGCTACATAGTATGTACGGACGCCTCCGTTGGGGGGTGGGCGGAGCCAAGGGGACGCACACAAAGGAGACAAGACGGTAGGCTGAACCCCAAACCATGTCATATTGTTTCGGTGCTACAGGGCGCATTGATGCACGAGACTTTTGCTTGCCTATCAGCATACTGCTCTCCTGCTTGTTGGGATGAATGGATGGGCGAGTGACCTTTTACCTTCAAGCGGAACGAAGCTTCCGGCCCCGATACCCATTAGTCCCACGACAAGCAGGGCTGTGACGGATGACACTCCAAGGGGTAGCCATAGCACCAGGACTAGGAGGACGTGTGAAGACGTTCATCAAGATCGTGGCGTCCAGTAGGCCGAGGAGGCGATCGGAGGGCCGGGGGATGGGAACGCAGTTCTCCCCATCACGGCGCCACCATGGGGAACTCCTCCAAACTCACATCCTGTACGACATTATCAAGCAGAACAGCCCCGTCTCCAGCTTCGACCGCGATGGTATGCGAAGAAATAGTTGGATGCCCATTAGATAAAGAGGCCTGCTATGTAGCGTCGTAACAAAAGTACTGCAACGAAACCGCGGCCGGTCCGTTCATGACGGGGTTAGCGTACAGTACAGTAGACAGCACACCACCAGAACGGCGCCGATGGCGTGGTCGATCGGCATGGCTTACCAGAAATAGCCTAGCAGACGAGCCGGAACTTGGACGATCTCAGCGTGTCGGATGTTCCTGATGCGGGGGTCGCTCGTGGTCTGCGGGGGACGGCCAAGCTAGTCTCGACCAACAAACCTGCCCAGGGGACCACGGAAGCCAGCCATCATCTCCACCAGCACGAGGCCCGCCCGTCTTCCAGGGGAGGGGGAGGGGAGGGGTTACCTGCTGAAGGGCCGTCTGCAGGACCAGTGAGAAGAATACATACTCTATGTAGTATGCCGCCGAAGGGAGCGTACCCAGGGGCGACGCAACCCATTGTGATCCCTCTTGCTGACGTGGAGCTATTGTGGCGGCTGGCCACACTAGAGGCAAATCGTCGCAGGCGTAGCCGTAACATCCCAGCCACTCCTGGTCAGCCGCCGGCCAGTCAACCGAAAGTAGGAAGAAGAAGAAGAAGAAGAAGATGGTGAAGAAGAAGCCACGCCATGCTTTGCTTCTCATCCTAACCATTGTAGGAAGGCCAGGCAACTGAAACAAGGAAGTAGAGAGACCCACCAGCAGCCACGCCGGCAACCACCATGCAGCCCATGAACCGGGTATACGTGCGGGCATACATGCGGGCACACACCAAACCAATAAACGCGGCAACGTATGTACTGCACATACACAGCACATCCCAGCAGCAGCAGCAGCAGCAGTAGCAGCAGCAGCCACCAACACGAGGGCCCCCCGCCGCAAGGGAGCAGTCAAGGAAGCCAAACAGCGGCATGATCTACATACGTCATGTCCTTCTCGAGCCGCTGCTGGTCGGCGAGCACGGCCTGGCGGCCGGTGGGCCCGGAAAAGATCCAATGTTGGCGAGCAGGCCGTATGTAGGTCGGCACGGTGAGACAGAAGCAGCCAAGCACGGGTTTCCAGGGGGGGGGGGGGGGGGGGCAACTTGTGCTGACTTGTCAATGTTGTCGACTTGTCGTCTTGGTGTCCCGTGCTGGAAGGGCGAAGCCGTTCTTACTGGGTAGCGGTTGTCCTGCTACTGCAGCTACCGCCGCTTCCGGAACCCCCCCCCGGCACCCGGTTCGGGCTTGGTGTTGCGTGCCTGCGGGGAGAGGCGCAGTTGGTGATGCACGGCCGACGGACACCACGAGGCTGCCGTGTGATGGGGTGGCTAGTCAGTCAGTTATCAGATTTTGGATTATCTGGTATCCTTCCCAACTCTTTCACTCGCATGCGGGGTGGGCATGGCTTCACACACTCACTCCGTCTCAGATTGGCCTTTTTGGCCGTCTTGTCAGGCAGTCGAGGGCAGTGCTCGGTCGACGAGCAGCCGCCATGGCCATGGCCGAGTGTGCTTATATAACAAGGGCAAGGATCTCGAGTCTCCTGCGGGCATCGGGGGCGTTCTCGGCCGAAGCAACTCCACGCTATGCTTTTTCTGCGACCGGAGGCGATACCAAGATACCCTTGCCGAGACAGACATCGCCTAGAAATTGCGTAAGTGGGCGGTTGCTTCATACGCTCTTGGTTTCCCGAAGAGTCCCCTTCCTCCGGAGAAGCCGGTAGCCTCTCATGGTTAAATAGCCCTCCTTGCCCTCCCCCCCCCTCCCCTTTAACAATGACAGTCCGATCCAAACCCAAAGAGAGCCGCCGCTAACCATGCTGGCAGACAACATAGCCGACACGCTCTCACATTCTCCGCCTAGGCCCCTTCCTCGGCCGTCAGTCATCAGGTCCAACATTCAATCAACGTGGGCCAAGCAACAGCAGCCGTCGACAAAGCAAAGGCGCCAAGCGGAGCAGGGAGTCGGAGACGCGGCCGCTAGCAACGTCCGTCGTCAGCAGCAGACGCGGCAGGGAGGCGTCCCCGCGTTTGCTCCAAAGTGTTTAACGGTGCACATTGGGTTCGGTGGATGAGATCACAGCACAGAGCCAGCCCGAGTGGCAAGGCTTGCCTGTTCGGAACCGAGACACCACCGAAGGCGCGCCGGACGCCTTGGGGGGTTTGCTGTTGACCACAGCCACCATCCGAGAGCAATCCACGCGGGTCAAACTGCACTGTGAAGCCCTGAGGGGCCGTTGCGCAACAAAGCGTTGTTGGACCTGACTGCGGAAAGAGAGCAAACAGGGGGAGGACAAGCACCTTGTGGTACCGCTGCCTTGTTTTTTTTTGGGGTGTTTTTTTTTTCAGCCTTACGGCGTTTGTTGCTGCCACAGGCCGGCTGTCACCGCGGTAGGCTGACTGGACTCCGGCAGGACGGATATAAGAGGGTAGCCCAGTTCAGCCCCAGGTATAAGTGTCTGGACGGTAACCGGTCGAGGGGGGGGGCAAGGAAGCCATCAAGAGGCCCGGGGGACCAAGCACTCAACAGTTGACTGCACCCTTGTCACCACAACACCACTCGCAGCATGTTCTCAATAACAACACCTTGTCGGCGGGTCCTCGGTCAAGGGCCGAGAATAGCAGCGCTTCGATCCGCCTCGGCACGAACAGTCGGTTCGGTTCCGCGTCTCCAGGCCCGGGTCGCCGACATCTGCACCGCACTGGACAACAACGCCAACAATATCCCGTCTATCTTCAACACCAGCCCCATACCACAAACAGCGACGCTGCCAGCGCGTCCGGTCGTGAAGGCTCTCCCGCAACACGACGACGAGTTCTGGCGCAAGGTGCCGTTGTGGAGGGATGTATCGGCCAAGGAATTTCTCTCGTATCGCTGGAGTGTAAGTTCTGCCCATCGCCACCTGACCACCCAAGACTTGAAAACCACGGGCTTTGTTTCTCACCGGGCCATACCAGACCAGAAACATGGTCGAAAACAAGCAGCAACTCTACAGCTTCCTGCAGGCCGTCCTCCCCGAGGAGGTGCCGTTTGACGAGTCCGGCACGCGGATGCAGACTCGCGACCAGTTCGTCGAGGACGTCTTTGAGGGCATCACAGCTGCCACCATGGCCGTTCGGATGACGTGAGTGACGGGGTGGAGGGGTGTGTGTGTATACTGACTGACTGACTGACTGACCTGGATTAGCCCCTACATCCTCAGCCGAATCAACTGGCACGACCCGCGGCACGACCCCATCGCGCGCCAGTTCCTGCCCCTGAAATCACGCATGATCCCCGACCACCCCAAGCTGACCCTCGACTCCCTCCACGAGGAGGCCGACTCGCCCGTCAAGGGCCTCGTCCACCGCTATCCCGACAAGGCACTTTTTCTCCGTACGTTTCCGGTTTTTCTTACTTCCCTCCCTCCCTCGCTTGACCTCCACAACAAAACGTGTACTAACCAAAGCAACGCAACCCCCTCCCCCGCCCGACAGCAACCTCCGTGTGCCCGACCTACTGCACCTTTTGCACGCGCTCCTACGCCGTGGGGGCCGACACGCCGTCGGTCGCCAAGGCGTCGCTCAAGCCGGCGCGGCGGCGCTGGGAAGACGCGCTGGCCTACATCGCCAGCCAGCCACAGCTGCAGGACGTGGTGGTGTCGGGGGGCGACGCGTACTACCTGCAGCCGGAGCAGATCCGGCTCATCGGCGAGCGGCTGGTGGGGATGCCGCACATCAAGCGGTTCCGGTTCGCGTCCAAGGGGCTCGCGGTGGCGCCGGCGCGGGTGCTGGACGTCGACGGCGCCGACGGCTGGGCCGACGCGCTCATCGCCGTGTCGGCCCTCGCGCGCGCCGCCGGCAAGGCCATGGCCTGGCACACCCACTTCAACCACCCGGCCGAGATGTCGTGGATCACCGAGGCCGCGAGCCGCCGCCTGTTTGAGGAGGGCGTCGTCGTGCGGAACCAGACGGTGCTGCTGAGAGGCGTGAATGACGACGTCGAGACGATGAAGCGGCTGATCAGGCGCCTGGCCGACAATCATATCTTTCCGGTGAGTGGGTTGCTGGGGGTTTTTCTCTGTCTCTCTCTCTCTCTCTCTCTCTCTCTCTCTCTCTGTGTGTGTGTGTGTGTGTGTGTGTGTGAAAGAGAGAGAGAGAGAGAGAGAGAGAGAGAGAAAGAAAGAAAGAAAAAGAAAGCTGACAGACTGGCAGTACTACGTCTATCAGTGCGACATGGTCAAGAGCGTCGAGCACCTGCGCACGCCGCTGCAGACTATCCTGGACTTGGAGGCCCAGATCCGCGGGTCGATTGCCGGCTTCATGATGCCCTCGTTTGTGGTCGACCTGCCCGGCGGAGGCGGAAAGCGTCTGGCGTGCTCGTTCGAGTCGTACGACCGCGCCACGGGCATCTCCAAGTTCACCGCTCCTGCCGTCACTGGGCGTGACAAGGAGAATAAGGTGTACGAGTACTATGATCCGGTGGACCTGCTGCCTGGACGCAGGTCGTAATAAGGATGGGAGGGCTACATAGTAGCTGGGTGAGGTTAGTCAGGCTACGACGGAAGTGAACGGGGATGATAGGAGTATGGATGCGGTTGGGGTTGTGTCTTTTTTTGGATTGGAGTTCTGGCACACTGCAAGGTGGTGAACATGAGATGAAGGCGGAATGGGGGCAAAGATGGAATAGAACCTGCTAATTTCTCGGCTGGGTAACTTGTAATGGAACAATAAAACGTAGCGGGTTTCTTCTCCTCGCCTTTCGTAGTCTCATTACGGCTGTTACTCTCTCCACTCCCGGGAGGAACGCACCTGGACCATAAAACATGTTATCCAACATCCTCCGCTCTCCATCGTGGGGGGCTACGTGGGACTGGAACGCAATCTTGGGAAGTAGACTGGATCTGAAAGATGTCTTGAGTTTATTTATTTATTTATTTATTTATCTATTTGGAAGCTGTCGTTTGCGCAGACAATCCAAACCAAACATCTTAGATGCCGAGAAAGGTCGTCGTTCGGCTGTCCCGGGCAATGTGCAGATGCGGCAAACATGGAGGACGGGCGGGCCACAGCCTAGTTGCTGTGTGCTGTATCATATTTACTATATTCGCCGTGTGATGGTTTGTTATTCTGCAGAGGCATCTGGAGTCAGATAGGAAGCGCCTCCATTGCCCCGGGGCAGCTCCGGGGCAGTCCCGGAAGTCCGTACGGCCCCACTCTGCCGGACTCGGCCCACATCCGGGCTCCGAGCTAGTCTGGGGGGGAGGGCCTCAAAGCCGCTCAATTTGCCACCTTAGCGCCTTAGAGAGCTGGCACTAAAACAAAATAGAGGCTACCTACATTCAGACCTTGCCGACGCTGGGCCGGAGGGCGAAAACCAGCCGGAGATGACAAGGTCAAAGGGGGAGATAGATTGCGGTTTCCATGACTCGGAAAAGGGCGTCGGCTTGGATGGCTTCTGAGTTCTCGGGCAGCGCTCTGTCGCGTGCTTGGTCGAGGCACGGAGTGTGCCGGCTTTATTAGCGCCAACGAAACTTGCTTGGAGGCAGCTTGCCTGCCACATAACGTTGGCTACATAGTAACTGCCGGGAGGTGTGATGTTGCTCTGGGGAAATGGGGTGGCGTTGGACTTCGTTTGCTTCAAACCCGGGAACCCCTGCCCACCTCTGGCCGGTCATGACAATCTCTCGGAGATCACTTGCATGGGGGGAGGGGAGGGACGTGATTACGCAGTAGCGAGCGCGGAGCCTTCGGCATGCCTCGTGGGTGCCACGAACAACAACACAACCCTGCCCATCGATGGACCGGGAAACTCCCTCGAGGGCCTTCCAGAATGTTGGCCGCAATTGGCGTTGCAAGGCTCGGCCTCAGTGCATACGGATAGTAAGGAGGCACCAAGCATTATTCACACGGTCATATGCCGGATGGTGTAACTATGGTGCATGTCGGGGGAAACGTTAGTTATTGGCTGACATCTTTGGGTTTGATAACTACCGTGCGAGCAATGCTCAATTTCGAATGTCGGCACCGGCCAAGCAGTGTCTGGGAAAGTTCCCCAGCAGGCGAGACAGGCTGTGGCCCGGTTCTTCGCGCAGTCTGCTTCAGCCTTCGGAAAGTGTGCGCCGTCTCCTGTGCTTTCGTCGCGCCGGTCCCGAAGTGCTGAGTGTCTCAGACTCTAATAGTGTATCCGTATATCACCGGGCTGATCCAAGTGGAGGTCGAGCGAATAGCCTGCATGTCTTTCGCGACGGGTTCCTGCATTTTCTGGCCGACTCAGACGGCCAATGGCCACAGCTTTACCTTTATCTGGAACTGCCCGCTCCCGAAACGCGGCCGCAGGATAGGCCGGGCAATATATCAATCTGGTCGATCTCGGCTGGGCAGCGCGCATATCCAAAAAAGCAGTTGGCACTTGGCAGGAAGATCATCGAGGGCTTGTTGAACCGCAACTCGAAATGGCCCAGTCCCTGTACTGTAAGTCGCCTAATTGGGTGGTTGCACTGAACCACGGCCCAGCGTATTGCTCAATGCGTCCACTCGGGTAAAGAAACAGTGCAGCTGTTACAAGCAGCCCTGTGCCGCTGCGTTGCAGGTTGCGCCCACTGGATCGGGATGATCATGATTTTTTTTGGGGGGGGGGGAGGGGGGTTTGCGTGGTGTCTCTTCGTTATATTACCGCTGCGGTCGAGAGACGGTGCGTGATGAGTCTACTATGTAAGAATGGGGAAATCGTTGCGGCACATCAACAACGGACGCGTGTTGTCTGTGCGGCTGAGACCCAGCGCGCCTCCTCAGCGAGTAGAGGCTTTACGAATACTCGGGTTACATCACCGAGGACAAAGATCAAGCCAGATGTTCAACCACGACCCCCCAGCTCCCCACGAAATGGCGGTAAGGCTTAGTTATCCGTGCTCCGTACGCCTTCCTTCATAAACCGGCGGGTTCTGCGCTGCCTGTTGTTTCAGATGCAGTCATGCTGCGGAGACAAGGCAGAGAACCTGACTGACCGCCTGCCACGTGTGAGGCGTCAGATTTGAGACAGGGCCAACGAGAAGATCTGGACCCGTTTCGAGTATCATCATTCAACGGTGAAGCTCGAGAAACGTCGCATCGCGCCTGTGGAGAGGGAAGGGGGGGAGCTGTTGCCGACAAAAAATCCTTCGCGAAGCAGAGGATCGTGCTCCACTTGCCAGCGCAGCAACGCAGAAGTGGAAAATATGTCTGCTGCGAGAAGAATCGGCCTGGGATTGGTAGCGATGCTTGTTGGTTATGCGCTCCCGGTGCTGAGCCGGAGCAGCTTGTCCCGCCCATATTGCGAGCTGGATATCATCGGATCTCATGCCGTGAATCTTGCGCGCCCACCCGCCGAAGGAGTGGGGGCAAGAGACTCGTAGGGCCGTTTCATTCGAGATACGGTTTGTTTCCTGCTCTCGAGCGGTGCAGGTTCTTTGGCTCTGTCGCGTTGCCGTGTTGGATGCAAACTCCCTTGCAGGTGGTTATCCGTCAGGTGCAAACAGTAGCACGAGTAGATCGGTGACACATGACTTCTACATCCCTAGGTTATTACCTACATCCTTTAGTTACCTCAGGTACCTACTAGGTAGGTAACTGTAACCCGGATGGTTTGAGTTGGGCTTTAGGCAGGGCAGGTAGGTACGTACTTGCAGGTGGTGTTGGCTGGCGCGGCTCTGACGGAGGAGCTCTTTCCCTCCCCCTCCCCTCCCCCTGATGTGGCCGCGCGCCCTCTGTGCCTTCGGTGCCACGGTGCGTGCCGGGAAGCTGCAGGGCGGTGACGGTAGGTGGTTCCCCTCGAACCTGGGCTGCGGATTGGGCGCGAGGGCAGCACGCGACGCGGAAGGTGCTGAAGTGGTAGAATAAATACTGTACCCTACAGGTAATCAAGGCGGCACCAGCCTCGTACCTGGGGCCAGCAGCAGCACCTACCCCAGACGCCATGGCTCTTAAGGCATTAATTAATCACCCACGCGTGCATTTCCCATTCCAGTATTTTGCATCGTGTGCCGTTGACGCGAGGAGCCCCCGAAAATTTCTGTCCATTTTGCCAAAGCAGCCCGAGGCCGGAACCCACACAAACACACAAAGTCAGCAAAACAAAACGTGTTCGTCTCGAACCACTTTCTCTCGCACTCGCCAGTCTCGCCTCTCGTCCCAACGCCCCGCGGATCGGCTCTGGACCATGGGCAGTTCGACAGCGACCCGCTTTTGAGTAACGGCTCGTCTTCCATTTGGAGGCTGAGCTCGAGGCCCCTGGTCTGTCTCTGGTGCTCCTGGCTTGGCTCCCTGCCAGGCCCGCTCCCAACTGGCCGGACCCTGGAAATAACTGCAGGGGAGCTCGAGCCAGTAGCGAGATGGGCAACCAGGGCTTCCCAGCATCTTCTCGTGGAGCCCCAGAGCGTGATGGCGCTAACGCCGCATTCGCGAGTCTAGGGGTCTGCGATGGAGTGATGAGCACCATTGTTGACGCCCGCGACTCTGGTAGCATGCCGGGTCTGATTCGAGAGAGCAGAGCAGGGGTAGCTTCCCCGTCGGCTCACCCGTGCCTGGAAGAACCCTTGACGCCCCAGACAGCTTCATCAAGCTTCGATCCCAGCGACTCTGGGTTGCAGCTCCCGTTCTTCATCAACAACAACAACACCACCACCTCTGCCAGCCCAACCCCCAGAGACCCTTCTTTACCGTTTTCTCCGGTCTACGATACTCGGCAGAACCTCAGTCCAAACCTTGGGTCCCACGTCGACTGCACCTTTTACCTCTCTCCTTCGGCATCAAGGTCCAGTGGCGTGTTCAGCTTGTGCCCGTCCAACCTCAGCGGCGACAGCGCCCAGACGACGTGGAGCAGCATGCCAGGCCCGACTTTTGATGCTCCCGCTGAGCATCAATTCCGAGCTCTCCACGCGACCGATATTGACCACTTCCCATCAGACCGCGCTCCGGCAGATACCACAAATGGCGCTACTCAGCTACGCCCACACACGGCAAGCAGCCGGAGAAGCCAACGAACGCCCAGCCCCTTGAGCTTTGCGCGTTGGACTAAGCGGCACCAACAGCACCATCAAAGCGCCAACCACAACCGGCACAACGAGGAAGATGAGCGCAAGTCGAAGGGCCGGGATTGCGGGCCAGCGGCTCGTAATAAACCAAACAGCAAGAACAGCCCTAAACGACTCACCCGTTCCAGATCAGCCAGCGCTCAAATGCGACAACACCAAGCCGGCGCCGTCCCGCAAATGACGCGAGAGGAATTTGAGGCTCTGCCTCTAGCGATACGAAGAAAGGTGTGTAAGCCCGCTCTATACAGTACCTCGCTTTCGTCCACTTCCGAAGAGCACAGTCGCCGCAGGACTCGCGTTGGTGTGTGCTCGGCCCAAAGTCTCTTTCTCTAGTCATGTTCTCTCGGCTTGGCAAGCAAACCATCCCACTCCCCTCCCACCTCTTCTGCCATTGGCTCTTCCTGCAAGTGCTGGGCCTGCAGCCGAATTCACATCGACACGACCCACAACCAATGGGAGCAACCTTCTTGAGGCACTCTTCTCAGAATGGCACTGTGATGGCTGCACTTGCTTTCCATCCTCGGTTTGGACTGAGAGAAGGAGAGTGCCCAGCGGGTAGTACTCCACAAACCAGATGAGCGACCAGAGGTGCAAAGCACTATCGAGTTTGCTGCAACCTCTGCCCACACATTGAACAGGGACGACGCCTGCCCTAGACTTGGGACTTGCCGATCTGGGTACCCCAGCTCCCAGGATTGTGGAGAGGCGTTAAACTATGGCCAGCAACCGACCGTGTTGATGCATCGCGATATGCCGCATTGGGACCAGCCAACAGGACTGGCTCACGGCTGAGCTGCGCAAGGGGCTCCTGTTCTTTGCTTTTTGCCCGCTCCACCAAGTGGTGGTCCGCTGGTGAGAACGCGTGTCGCTGTCGCTGTCGCTGTCGCAGCGCGGACGGAGCCTTTGGTGGTAGCAATGTGCTCAAAGTCTTTGCTAGGACACATGCATGCTCAGATGCTGCGTTACTGGATTAAGCTCTTCCTGTTCGAGAGGGGGTTGCAGCTTTATCACAGGTGTTTGGACCCTCAGCATCTGCAGGTCCCCCCCCCCCGCTAAGCCCCTTGGACCCCTTCCCCTCCCTATTTCCCTGTCAGCCTGTGGGACGTTCCTTGCATACAAGGAGCCATTCCACCCGCCCAGACCATCAAGCTGTGCTTGAAAGTGCCCTGACCAGCCAAAGTTGGGAGGCACGCCTCGACGGTCCTATATGCTTCTCCTTCAGCCCACACTATCTTGATGTATCACTAAACGGTTTCTCCATATAGTATTTCTCAACCCTCGAGCGACTACGTTTTGCTCGGGAATCCGGTCTTGTCGACGGCATCTCGCAGCACTACGACGACATATCGAATTTCAAGCGCCGAAAACCCCGCCAGGATCGCAGCACATCGGAGCACCTTGTTGGCCGATCTTGTCGGGGATCCGCGTTCGAGTCTCACCCTCCCACCTCCGATTCGTCGCCCTTGTGCGTTGGTCCGCCAGAAGCAACACAGGCGGTCGGAGACCGTTACGAGAGAGAGGTTCCCCCTGGGTTACGCCATCGTGCGAGCGTCATTCTCGACGCGGCCGACGAGGCGGTATTTAAACTCAACCAGCAAGCGGGCAGAAGAAACCTGTCGCCGTCTGTTGACGCTGTCACCCCGCCTCTTTCACCTGCTCGAAATAGTATGGACTCGCAGGATGGCTCAGAGAAGCATTTTGGTCGGCCCCTCGAGGTCCACGTACCTCAATCATTCTACGACAGCTTTCGGTGGCTCGATGAGGAAGAGGACCTGGATTTGCGCCTCTTTCTAGACGACTATCATGCGAATCTCCGCGAAGGCACGCCGACGACGAAACAACGGCCTTCATTTCGACGGCATATGTCGATAAACAAGATTCCTTTCGGTCGCCGGAGCTCCGTCTCATCGACGAGGCCAGGAACTAGAGACGCCATGGCCCCGATATCGCCGATCCACAGCTCGACAGGCAGTGTTTCGAACGGGCTGACTCACACAAGACGCAAATCACGCGCCTTGTCTCTGATAACGCCAAGGCATGCGGCTCACCCATCGATCACGACGTTCGACCCTGCTGCGGCGCACTATCAAGACCCCGAGGCACGACTGAAGCTGCGGGTGTACCTGGCCTCGCCCCAGAAGTTTGATGAGGCGGTTGAGTTTGGTTTCCCGTCGGCGGATGTGCTTTCGGCCGCGCCGGCAGTCGGCGTCGACGTAACGGGGCCCTCCCGCAGACAATCCAAGCAGAAGCTGCCAGATGGAAGTTCGACTATGCGCACATTCTTAGCCGACCACGATGACGACGAGGACGACGAGGACAACCTGTCGATCTACAGTGACCAGCCTTCATTGGCTGATCCCGATTCTCCGAAGACACCTGAACCGGTAGACCACAAGCCCGGGGTCCCCCGCCACACTCGATATGCTTCGGCAGGCGTTCTTCACGGCAGAGATGCTGGAAGGAGGACTCCAGAAGCGGGTTTTTATGTCCAGGCGCCAGCATCATCACGCGAGATGACCCTCCGTATGACGCTTACGCGGCCTGATCTTCGCGCCCACGAGGATGAGATTTACGGCTGGCAGCAGAAACAAGGCCACCAACAACATAGTCGCCGGCCAACGGCGTCTCTGACCGTAGAGAACAGGGCTGCATACTATCTCGGGAGTGAGTCCCAGAAGGGCAGCCTAGAGAAATTCCCCGAGGTTGACCATTGGAACGAAACCACAACCGAGAAAGGCGTCATGAGGCGGATCTGGAACCGCGTGCGGAGGGGCTGAGGGAAACAGTTCCGAACCTTGGTAATTTCCTCTCTGCCGACCTGACCAACTCGCCCTTATGGCAGGCACGTCGCAGCAGGTCACCACATTCATTCATTATCTGCTAATGTTCACTCGTCCGCGGGGTGGAGGCGGGTTGAGGCTAAAATGTACCATTTATTGCTTATCATTCACCGTTTTGCGAGGAGTTGGTTGGTTGCATTCTCTTTTTTTTACAAAGCATTTTGTCTGGTCGGCTGGAGTGTTCTTTTACAGGGTCGAGCATCTCGCGATGGGGTTTCTGGTAGCACATATTATTAAGTAGTATATAGGCAGGCATGCAAAACCACCATTGATGCTGGAGACATGGCAGACTCGCCAGACTCGCCAGATTCCTCGCTCGCTGGGTATATTCGGCTGTGTTATTGCCTCCTAGGTAGTTCCTGCGCACAAGCTCCCCGTGCGCAACACTACCTCACAGACCTGCTGCCACCACACGCCCCTGACACGCACATGTGCTGGCCCGCAGAGGACACAGCCGCGGCATTGCACCCGAACCACCTGAACCGGCGTGGTGGGTGTGTTGCTCTTAGGGGGGAGGGGCGGCCCCGCGTGGCTCGACGTCACATCGGGCGCTTGGGGACGGACGCTATCTTTTTCTCTGGGTCTTCGTCTTCGTTTTTACGCTTTTGGCTCTCTCGCGCCCTTCTCGGGTCTCTAGGCTGGGCACTGTATGTACTGTAGGTCTTTCCGGGATGTTTCGGGGGGGGGGGGGGGGGGGGGGGGGGGGGGGGGGGGGGGGGGGGGGGGGGGGGGGGGCGGGGGGGGTCGGGGCCGGGGGCCCCAATCGCCACCCCCATTTTTTTTACCCGTTTTTTTTTGGGGGGTCTTTTTTTTTTTTTTTTTTTTTCGGGTGTTTTTCACCCCCCCCCCCCCCCCCCCCCCCCGATCTTACACAGCACAGTAATAAAACCCAAAACACATGGACACGACACGGCCATCGCTTGTTGACATTGGCCCATGTCACATGTCACGGCGGAAGCGGCGGTGAGGAGGTCAAGAAGAAGAAGAAGAAGCAGGAAAAAAATTTTCGGATCGCGTGTCTGGACTTACATGACTACAGTATTCGTCTTGCCCCCGCTTGCTTGCTTGCTCGCTTGTTTGCCCGTCGTCGTTCCGGTCCCGGGGGGATGTCTGTGCTGTGCTGCCCGTGCTCCCCCCGGTTCTGCTTCTCCTTCCCCTGGGGTTGACATGTCGCCCCCATGCTCGATAATAACTGATAACTGGGGGTGGATGGGGAGAAGGGGAGCGTGGGGGTCATCGGAGGGTTCACCTTTTTTTCTACTATGTATTTTTTTCATTTTTTATTTTTTATTTTTGGCTATGTCGGGTCTCTCTCTGTTTCGTTGGGTTGGGTTGTTTTGGGTTGGGGGCGGGTGGGCGGGCGCGCGATAGCACGTGGATGGGTGACATGAATGGGAGTGTCCATCCCCCCTCCGACTGGGGGCAACGAGAATTTTCCCCTGGGTGGCTCCAATGGCGGTGAAGGGGGGGGGGACGACGACGACAACGTACATACATGTAGTGTAGGATCGATGGGACCTTGACGGCGGTGCTGCTTTTTGCTCCCTACGTAATCGCTTTGTTCGGTTGCGCATTGTGTCTCGTGTCGTCTCGTCTCGTGTCGTGTCGTGTCAAAAACAAAAAGTCTCACTTGTCTTTCCTAGTATTCGCAGGTCAGGTCGGCTAATAGTAGTACATAGGTCAGTCACAAGTTCGGCTGTGTGTTATGTGGGAATCCCCCGCATACGGAGTAGGCGCATACGAGACAAGCCTATTCGTAATTCGTGTGTTTTCTGGCCCGTGGCGTGGCGTGACGTGACGAGATCGCGTCTTGCAGCAGGCGCCGATCCTGAGATGCACTATGTACTATCGCTTTTGCTCGTTGATTGGTCATGATGATACATGATACAGAGTAAAAACTGCGGCGGGTAAGAAAACCCATAGTAAGCCCAATATGTTGCGCGCGTCGAGGTGCTCCAATCCTGCGAGGCTTTGAGAGAGATCCAGCCAACACAAACGCCGCTTTACGGCGGCGCGGTTGATGATCGGTGGAACGTCTCATTCTACAGTATGTATGTACATACTCCGGGCCCTGACTGCGTGAGCATGAGCTAGCTGTGCAACCGCAACCAACCTATCCAAACACAAGCCCTCTCAGGTACTGTACCACCAAGGTTCAGGCACAGTACCATCGAAAAGGCCCTTGCGCGTCTCTTACGTCGGAATCAGGCACAGCTCTTGGCCGGGACACCGCGGGGTCTCATGAGCATGTCGCCGAGTAGTTCTCATAGTTGACGAGTCTCCAACGTTACATACACGTATGTATGTACGCTCCTGCCACGCTCATTGACATCGTGTCTTTCTCAAACCAAAAAGGAAAAGTAGCGCGGACGGCCAGACAAAACACATAGAGGCGACATCCAACCGCCGTCACCAGGTAGACAGCTCATATCGTATCTTTGGACGCCCAATATACTCAATCCCGCCATGACACACCCTATGCAACAACAACAACCCCCCATCCCAATCCCTGACCCATCCATCCATTCCATTCCATTCCATCCATCTATATTCCAAAGCCCGCACCAATACCAAAAGAAAAGAAAGCAGGAAAATGAGAAATTGAGGCAGCCGCTTCAAACCTCCTCATCACTATCCTCCCCAAGCAACTCTCCCTCATCATCATCCACAATCGCATAATCCCCCGTGCCCCTCGCAAAACTGTCCCTCGTCGTAAACCTCCTCGTCCCGCCACCACCACCACCACCCAACCGACTCCACCTGCCCCTTGATCCACCACCAGGCGCCAGCCCAAACAACCCCTCTCCCACCCCCCTCAGACTCCTCCACACGGCGCCGGCCGCAACGGGCAACGCCATCGCCACAGCGGCGATCGCGCTGAGCACAATGACCGGGTACTTCACCCACGGCCGGTCCGCCTCAAACACCGACCCGCCCTGGTCGCCCAGCCGGATCTGCCCGAACTTGCCGCTCCAGTTGCGCCAGACATACCACCCGGCGGCGGCGGCCAGGGCAAAGGGGACCGTCACGGCGAAAAAGATGGCGACGCCCGATGTGCCGTGGCGGCGCTCATACTCGTCCTCGTGCCCCGCGCACGGGTGCGAGGGGGATTCCTTGTCGTACTGGCGGCCGTCGACGCACGTGGTGAGCGGGATGCGGCGGTAGCCCGTGGGTTCGTGGTACTCGACCTCGTCCGGGTGTTGTTTGCACCACGCGGCCGGGTCTTTGGGCTGGAGGCCTTGGACGAGGGAGCATTGGCCAAAGGGATCCAGTTCATAGTTGTAGTCGCTAAGGCGGGAGTTAGTATATGGGCACGGCTGGGATGAGCCTGGCTTACCATTCAAAGTCCTCGCGGGTGCAGGCGCAGTTTTGCTTGCCGTAGAGAGGCTGCAGCTGAAAGTCGTTGGAGCAACTTCTCCCTGGCTTCTTGCGCAGGTACTGCGAGACGTGGCCGAAGAGACAGCCGTCGGGCTGCATCGGGTGCTTGGGCGACCAGAGGGCGTAGTCGGATT
This sequence comes from Chaetomiaceae sp. B2702, assembly GCA_023628455.1. NCBI lineage: Eukaryota > Fungi > Ascomycota > Sordariomycetes > Sordariales > Chaetomiaceae > Chaetomiaceae sp. B2702. The sequence goes on from JAMAKP010000047.1 coordinate 96,341, forward strand.
TCTCAGGGTCGTCATCGTGCTTGCAGACGCGGTCGGTAAAGCCGGAGAAGTCCAGGTTCAGGGTGAAGGTGCCCTTGCCGTCCTTGCCCCAGAGCAAAAAGTTTTGCGAACCCCCCGCCCGCATGGTACTCACGTCCCACACTTCGACCTCCTCGGACGAGAACTCGTGTTCTCTCCAGCTCTGGCCTTGGTCGAGCGAGTAGAAGATACTCTTGGACTTCTTCCGGCCGGCAGCCGTGGTCTGGGCGAGGATAATGACGCCGCCTTGGTCCCCGATCGCCCACGTCCACTGCCCTTTCTTCGCCCGCTTCCAGGTGATGCCGGCATCCGTAGTCATGAACGTATCCGCATCTTTCCGCGCGCCCAACGCGTCACCGACATTGCCCCATGCAAACATGATACCGACAGCGCTTCGAGACGAGTAGGTGTTGCCGTGGTCCCTGCGCTCCGTATAGCCGTGGATATGTAGTGCGCAATTCTCGGTGCCACCGGACTGGCAGGGAAACTTGTCGACATCATCGTTGGGAGGCGGGGCCAGGTACGCCCACTGGGCACCATCGTTGTACGTAATCTTGGTCTGTAGCTTCTTGGGAGCGCTGCCCTTCTCGTCCGGGTTGGCCACCACGTTCACCAGCGCGACGCCCTCAAGGCCAAGCATCTTCTCAAAGTCGACGTAAAAGTCGTCATTACAGTTGACGTTCTTCACGCTGACCACGTATGATGTCCCGTTGGAGTTACTCTTGAGGATGGTGCCGAGCCTCCGGCCCTCTGCCATCTCGGTCGCAACGAACAAGTTGACAGCGTGCGTCGAACTGTCCAGAACCGTGTACGCATGCTGGTGCGGAACCACAAAGCCAAACGGGAACCGGGCATCGGCGAAAATGGTGCCGTCAAGACTTGCGCTAGCTTGCAGGGTCTTGTTGGCCGCGTTCTCGGTTGCGACGACGATGAACTCGGCCATGGTAGCAAAGTCCTTGACGTTCGTGCCGCGAACCTCCTTATTCACGAACCAGTCGTTGGTCGAGATCAGCTCCAAGGGCGTGTCCTTGCTCTCTTTCTCGTGCCTCAGGCAGAGTATCTGCTCTTCCTTGCGGCCGGGATACTTGTATGCGCTGGACCCCGTGAACTCGCAGCGCCGGACATTGTGGCTGGCCGTCTGCCAATGATCCCCACCATCTGTGGTATACGAGGCAACAAGTTCGCAATCATCGTCGCTCTCGCATTTCTCGCCCGTCCACAACAGCCAGTTCTTCTTCTCCGGATGGAAAGCCAGAGGGAACGCCTCCCTGGAAGGCTCGTGGGGTGCCTTGAAGCTCCGGAAGGATCGGCCGCGGTCGGTGGTGTAGATAACCTTCTTCCCTGTGGTGACAAAGAAGACGATGTCCTTGAAGTGGTGATGGGGAACGATGTACACGACCTTTTCGTCCTCGAGCTCCTTCGGGGCGTGCCACTTCTTGCCGTGGTCGTTAGTAATGTAGATGGGCCCAAGCTTCGAGCCCTTCCGTCCGCGCATGATGATAGTCTCGCCCTCACTCGAGCTCGAGTCGCCTCGTTCAAGGTAATGCTTCTCCCACCTATCCCAATCCTCTTTGAAGGACTTTTGAGTCTGCTCGACCTTATCCGTCGCCGGGGTCGAGGGCTTGCCGCCAATCTCGGAGCATTTCCTCTCGACATCCTTGTACTTTTCATCCATCTCCTTAGTCGGCTTGCAGGTGTTTCCGGGGATCTTGCGGTATCCCGATGTCCCCTTGAAGGTGTCGTCCGGCTTGGCATCGCGACACACCCCTTCCGGCGGGACGATGGGGCCTTTGGCGACACACTTGCCGTCCTCCCTCGCAAAGTTGAAATCGCATTCGTAGTCTTGGTCGGTGCAGGGGCAATCCTCCGTCTTGGACACAGCGTGCTTAAACTCCTGCTTCAGGAAGCACTCGGCCTCCTTCTTGCGGCGGGGGAAACTCTGGGTGTGGCCCATCAAGCAGGTCGGCTTCCCATCCTTGTCCGCGCGCGCGAACCACTCCTCCATGTCGTCAGACTTGCAGGTGGCCTCGTGAAGGCCGTCAAAGTCGATCGAGACGACCTTCCAATGGGGGGTCTTTTCTGTCCTGCCAATGAGGAGGAACTTGAGGCTGGCAGACTCCTGCGTAGTCGTGAGAATGTACGGCTGAATCTTGAGGTCGTCAGGCAATGGTTGCTTTTTCCAATGGAGTCCGTGGTCCAGCGAGTAGTTGATTTCGCTTATATCGGCCTCCTTGGAGTCGCGTACAGCCACCAGGATGGACCCCTGGTCTCCGAACTCATACTTGTGCGGCCCGTCCAATGCCTTGCTCCATGTCTTGCCCGCATCATCCGAGACGTAGAGATTACCATCCTCCCAGTAATTCTTGAGGTAGTCGCCCCTGTTGCCGATGGCCATGAGCAGGCCAGGCGCGGGGCTTGAGTAGACACGCCCCACGTTGCTCAGTTCCGTGACCGAGTGGAGGTGTATCCTTTTGCCGTCGGCCGTCACGGACTCAAAAGTACGGCCATCGTCGAACGTGATCTCCGAAACGACCTTCTTCTTGGCGCTCGCCTTTTCTGCCACCTCTTCCCAATTGTCGACCTTGTTCACCAAGAAGATACCCTGGATACCAGCGATCTTCTCAAAATCCACATGGCCTCTGGGGTTGCGGTTGGTGTGTGGGATGTTCTCGGTGAAATGGGTGCCGTCCGAGTTGCTCGTAAACATGACGCCCATCGGATTCGACGGCCGGGTCGTCATGACGTCGATCTGGATGCTGTAGTTGGTGCTCTCCAGCACCGTGTATGCCTCTTGCAGGACCCGATGGTCATGGTCCTTGTGGGAAGCGGGGAACATGGCGCGGTGCCATTTTTTGGTGTCGTTGGTGACGAAGAGAGCCATCTCGTCCGTGTTCGCAGAACTCGTGGCCACAAGCAGGTGCCTCTTCACTATGGCGACGTTCACCACGCCCTGCACCGGCTTGTTCATGTCGAGATCCGGCTCGAACTCTTGAATGTCCTTGCTCTCGTCGGTCGCCTTGAAGAAGTTGTCCGAAACCAAGAGGCGCTGGTCCTGCTTGAAGGGCGAGAAGCCGTCCCTGACGATACAGAGAACGCGATTCTTATCTAGATCTTCGGAACCCGTGGTGAACAAATGAGAGGACTTGGCCCACCAACAGCCATCCGTGTTTCTCCGCAGCTCCTTGGCGGGTGTCTTGAAACCGTCGGTCGTATACAAGGCCACGTCCGAGCAGAGCAAGCCCTCGCAGATCATGCCGTTGAAGAGGATACGGTCGGGGTCGGCGGCGTGAAACTGCAGGATGTCGCCGCGGAACATGGTCATCTCGGCAGCGGTCTGGAATTTGTCCCATGTCTTGCCGCGATCGCTGGTTCGGAAGTGAGTAAGGCCCTCAGTGAGGATGTAGGCGCGCTTCGAGTCGAACTCGTGCATATATAGCAAGAAGGCCTTGCCCTCCGGGACGGCGTCGACGCGCTCCCATTTCTCGCCATGGTCGTCGGAGCGGTAGACATTGTTGGCCTCGTTGTCCTGGAAGAGGACGGTGTCCGAGTCGGAGAAGTAATTGAGATTCCGGGGTATGTTGTCGAAGGCCTTCAAGTGGAATGTAGGGCCGTCATTCTTCGCGCCGAGGGGAGTCGCCCAGAGGGCTGTCGCGAGCAAGGCGGCCGCCTGCAGAGCTCCCCTGACCCTCATGATGCGTAGAAACGGGTCGGGCGCTCATCAACGTGGGCGTGGAAATGAAGAAGCCGATGAAGGAGGGTTCTCGATAAGGTGCCAAGGCAGCGCAGGCAGGACAGTGCAGCGTGCTGTCGTGCGACTTCGACGCCGGCGTCAAGAGGTAGCTCTACGGGGAAGCCCGCCTCGATCTCCGCTGCAGTGTTGCCGTTGCCAGAGCGGGACGATAGAAGAGCTCGCGTGCGCTTGTGGTCAAAGCGTCGATAAAAAAAATGCCAGTGGAGGCTTAATCGTGGAAAGAGATGACGGTGCGAGGCTGCCCGGGAATCTTTAAAGCTGTCTTATTCAGAAGGCGGCGCTGCGTCGCAAGCTGAGACGGAGCTCGCCAATGGCAGCAGGCAACCGGCAGAGAGTGGATTGGCTGTGCGCAGCACACGCCACAGTTGGCCTGTTTCCTGTTTCGAGCGGCTGAAGAACTGTGCCCGGCCTCTGTCATCTCATACACTTGACAAACACAACAACACCGCCGTGTCTCATCTTGACACACACAAGAAAAAAAAAAGGGAAAAAAAAAGGCCGAAATATAACCAAAGGCAAATACTGGACCAACCGTTTTCTGTAAAATCCTTAGAGGACCCGATGTCGCTCACATTGCCAAACAACGCCTCCCTTGGAGAATGGACGATCTCTTCTCACCACCGCAAGGCTTCCAAGGACCTAACATCGAGGTAGACCGGCTACTCGTGGATGACAGGGTTACTACTGTGTGCTTTACCATCAAGAAGATCGGGAGGGGGGAGGGGGCGGGTTGGGGGGGGAAGAAAAAATGGCGAGTGTGCACCCATCACCACGCAGATCGGCCACGATACACACGTATAGACGAACATTTGCACTCTAGATTCCGAATACGCCAGCATGAGCAAAAAGGAATGTAGAGAACCCTAACAGATACAAGGAAAATACCCGACGGGGCTTTGCAATCGGTCCCGGAAAGAAACCTTGTCGAGTTCGAGCCTGTCGCTAGCCAGAAGGGAGCCTCGAGCCGTGAGCCTACCGGACTCGACTCGAGTTGGTATATAACGGAAGCACCAACCCAGCCATCCCCGTGTAAAATCGCAAGTATAGACATTCCAAACATTAAAATGCGACCCCATATCTACTGCCTACCCCCTGCTCGCTAGATTGTCAGATTGGGAAAGCTGTGGCGTGGAACTCGTGCCCAAGCCGTCCCCATGAGCCGAGGGCGATGTCGAACGAAAGAAGAACACGCAACGCGACCGTCTCCTCATGTTCAAGAGCTGTTCTTGAACACGATGGTGGCTGTGCCGCCGGGCTTCATGCCGACCTATCACGCTATTAGCATATGAGGGCAAGGATACATCTGGGATTTTGCATACCGTGCAACCGTTGTTGCCAGAGTACTGGCCTTTCTTGAGCCAGCACGTCCCAGAGATATCGCCAGTAATCTCAATATCAAAGTCAAGGACGGCATTGCTGGTGGGGAGGTTGGGGAAGATGGAGATGTAAGTCTCGCCCGCCTCGCTCTTGCCAACACCAATGTTGGTCGGCGACCAGTTGCCGGCCGAGTCGGGGAACTTGGAGCTCTTCCACGTGCAGGCCTCCTCGACCTCGACGCCCTTGTTGTTGACATAGTACTGCGCAGTCGTGGGCTTGCCCTGCCACCTGTAGTACTTGGAGGAATCGGGGTTCGTCAGGGGGTACGTGCTGCCGGGGAACGTGTTGAGCGGGATAACCATGGCCTCATTGCCCGGGTAGTCGGTACGGCAGACAGCCGCGCTGCTGGAGAGCTCGTTTCGGACAAAAACGCCGCCGGCGCCCGGCTCGCAAATCTTAGTGTACTTGGGCCGTGTGAGCTCCAGGAAGCCGTCTTCGTTGCACCACAGACCGCCAACAGACTGGCCAGTAGCACCCTGCTCATCGGGCCATTGCGTCTTCTGGTAGCCTGGGGGGCAGGCGTACGAGCACATCATCCCAGGCTGGCACGTGCCCGAAATAGGGGACTCGATATTGTTTATCGACACACCCTTCATCCACTTGCCAAACTTGGCAAGTGTCGTCCAGCCGTTGGTGCCGGTCCACGGGATCTCAACAGCACCATACTGGGTCGGCACGTTTGCGCACTTGACCTTGCCGCTCGGGAAGTCTGCGTCAAGGCCAGTGGGGCCCTGCGTGTCTGGTTGAGGAGCGGCCGAAGACGTCTCTGCGGGAGGAGGCGGGACAGACGTAGTTGTCGGAGCGAGCGAGGCCGTAACCTCGAAGAACTGTCCTCCGTGTTCAGGGAGCGCCAGCGAAGTCGAGGCGACGAGAGGAGGCGCACTGAAGCTGGGCTTGGTCGAGCCCACAACGACATAGACGCCGTCCGAGATGAGCTTCTCCGCCTCCACGGGATCCATCTTCTCCCCGTTTGGTTGCACGTACTCGAGAACCATCGGGCCCTCGACGACCTCGGTGTAGGTCACGGTGCCACCACGCTTCTCCATCGACGAGTGGGCGTGCTTCTTAGCGTGAAGATGGCGGTGGCCGTGGTTGTGGGGTTGAGCAGCGACGCCGACAACGACGGCTGCCGCAACTGCGGTCTTGATAATTCCCTTCATTTTCAAAAGATCTTGTTTATTAGGCCCTGGCCTTTGCCTGATATAGACGTCGGAGTCGTTTAATCGGCGGGGAGGGGGGGCTTGTTTTATTTCGTTGGCAGTTCCAAAGGAATGTGGGAGAGAGCTTGAGACTCTCTGTTGGGTGGAATCGTCGTCGCGAAAGGAGTGTGCGACGGTTGAGAGCGGGCAAACGAGTGACCAACAGTTCAAAAGAGGGATGAACCGAAGGAAGAGCGTTGGGTGATGAATGAGCGGCAGGGCGAGCGGTGGGCCGAGCAGAAGGGGAAAAGGAGCGAAATGAGAGTCGGCCAGGGTGTTTAGCCCAGGCCGTGCCAAGACCAGGACAGTGACCAGGGCGACGCTGCTTGGCGAGATTGCGTCTCTGGGGAGGGGCGGGCCAAAACTTGCAAATGAGAGAAGGGCGGCTACTGCAGGTACCGCGGTCCTGTCAGAAGATGGACAGGGGTTGCCATCTCAAAAGTGTGTCTAAATGGAAAACCCTCCCACCCTTCCACGCAATCAATCCACTGCAATGGATGTACAGTACACGTGCTGTGAAGTGCTAGTGTATTCCAGCAGAAACACTGCGACTGCCTTCGAAACACTCTGAACATCTGTTTTATCCTCGGAGACTTCGGCAGACGAACAATGACAGATGCTTGGGATCCGCAGCCCCAGCAAAAGAGCCAAGAGTGTCCAGTTCGTGCCAAGTTGGCTATGAGCCGGGAGAGATGGCCAGAACTTCTTCCGCTCTGCCAGCCCTGAGATATGCTGATCGTCGATCGTCATTGAGAAAAATATCGTATCCAGATGACGTTGTCCCTTCTGGCGGGTTTGACGACTTCCTTGAATGGCTTGAATGGGCACAATACCGGCCGCTCCACGTGCACCGTCCCATCCAGGTTCCCTCTGCGGGACCATTGCAGCATGTTCCTGCCTTGCATCGTTCCACCGGGTGCCTGACTAATCCTATTCGGGTTAGAGCCGTCAGGAGTCGTCCGTTGCCTTCCGTTCGCAACTCCCACTTAGGTTCAGTTTCAGTTTTGAACGCACACCAGCCGCTTTCATCTTCTGGCTGCTTGCGGTGCTGCCTTGAAAATCGGTCGCGCCGCAGACAGGAACAGTCCGATCGATTCTCAACTGAGTGCTGACATCCATGCATCCTATCCGCAACGGCCCGGTGACACAGCAGGTGCGCATCATCCTTCGGCTCGTTCGGTCTCGACTGGTCTTGATTCGAGTGCGCGTGGGCCCGGATCGGCAGTCTTGTTTCCTCGCCCCCTTGTTGTTTAGCCCACCGTCACGGTTGATTGCCGGACAATACCCAAGAGGGAGGCCCGTGGTGTTGATCTGCTCGTTGCTGTGGAGTGCGCAAAGTTTCCCGTGTGTCAAGGCGTTTTCTCCAATAGGACAACAAAACACGACATTCTGCCTGAACCTCCTGATGAATTGACGAACCGTCGAGCTTGCCTTTCCGGTCAGAGCGTTGCCAAGGTGCCGGCAAGATGAGGCCGTATTTTACGATGGCATAGCCACACCGCTCAATTTCGGCGTGGAGAATTAAGGGAACGGTTGCTCTGTAGGGGTTAGTTACGTATTCCGTGCAGATTCCAGGCTGAAGGATGTCTTGTCCTGATGGCAGCCCTTGTTTGGGGTCTTCCTACGGTCATTGGAAACGCCAACGTCACCATCGAGGCTGCGAGTGACAGCAGGGTACGGCTATGGTAGTCTAACCAGGCGCAGCAGATAATAAGGAAAGGAAACGCGTTGTGTTCATGGACAATTCGGCGGGGGAATGGCTATCCCTTTGACTCCCTAATAATAACAGCCGAGGCACAGCAACGACACACGAAGCTCCTGATTTTGCCCCCATCGAAACTTTATGGAAGTGTCCTACACTACGTAGAAGCCTGTTTAATCCGTAGCCGGGTAGCCTCGTTCCACAGAAACACAAACCGGTACAGGCTAGACAATCGTCGCCACGTTGTCAACAAGACCAGTCGGGGGTGAGGCCCAAGTGGATGGTTCCTTGTCACGCCCGTGGCCAAATCTGCACACAACGTTTGTTTTCGGCGTTTCGTCCCATTCACTCTGGATTGAGTGGCCAACTCCATCTTGGTGCAGCATAGCGGTCTGGAGCATGGTTCATGATTCTTTCCTCTGCGAGTGCATTCCTCTTGTCTAATTCTCTCACTCTCTCTCTCCGCGTTTAGGCCGGACCCGGCTGCTAGCTTTCCAAACGCCTGAGACTCGGCAGTTGTGTGGGCTTGTTGTGAAGTTTTGTGTGATTGGTAACCAAGTACCTGAGCCGCCGTCGTTTAGGTCTCCCTGCCTGTTGTCTTTCTTCTCGACTCAGATCATGCCCAGGGGTTAGCAGACTGGATATATCAAGAGCTGACACTCTCAGCTATCTCCGCTTCATGCATTATCTGTCCACTTCTTGGCCAAATTCCTGTCGTTTTTGAAACGTGCCTTATTAGCCCAGCTCCCCCTCCTCGAGAATGAGTGGCATTGTGTCCAGTGTATAGTGCATGTGTGCATGTGTGCATGTGCTTTCTCCTTTGATAATTGCCATAGCAGGTGCAAAGGCCCGCAAGTCTGCGGTTGACTCTCGTTAGGGGGTCGTACTGGTATTCTACTGCTCAAGACCCTCGGGATGCTCGGCCTTATCCTTTTGGGTGCCTAAAACCACGGGCTCGGGCTAACATATTGTGCTTGTGTGTCAGATACCTTCACAGTTGAGCTGTTCTGTAAGGGCTACGGTCTATTCCATAAGCAGATTGAAAGTCGTGATATCCCTTGAACCCGGCAACCGGGAAAGGTACGAGGGCAGGCGAGGGAGTAGAGACCTGTCCATTTCCGATAAACGTCGCTTGTAGAACGGCTGGTTGGTGGTCAGATAATATGAAGGCTGTCTGTTGGCAGCTGAAGGATTGAGCTCAAGAGAGCAATTCTAAGTCTCATTTGGTGAACGACGGAGGCTGTGTCCGAACCCTCCGCCATTGAACGGCGCGCATTGAGTTTCGGCGTTTCTTACGGCGATCTTTCTGGGAAGGGCACCGGTGCGAGTCCGAAAACCCAGGTTAACGCAACGCAGCAGTTGCAGTCCATAACCTGGCTTCCTCCCCTCTTCTAGGCGTGGAAACCAGGTGCTGGTGCTCCTGTTGTGTCGAAGTACGCGCATCTTTCATGCAACGCTTCAGCTGGGCTGCGCGACGACATGGAATGAACCACTCGGCCCTCGGCCCACGAAGAAATACTCGCTGCCCGCCTGAGCAACCGTATCACCGACCCTTGACAGAGGACGGGGGAAGGCGATGTGTGCTACAACCTCCGACGTTGGAGTGCTGCACTGTGTAGGGGGGGTTGGGTTGTGTCTATTCGTCTTGTGTGTGGATTGAGCCGTTTCCCTTCGTGTTTTGGCGTGTCAAAGGGACTCGCGGTCCCACGGTCCCACGGTCCCACCCCAGTCTGAACCCGAATTTACTGCGTAACGGTGTCCACTTATTACCAGCCTTCCCGCGACTCTACAGTGCCAAAAAGGAGGCCTTGAAGTCGGCTTCTCAGCACAGCCACTCCCCTTTGGCACGGGGCAGGTGACGTGGAGATGAGGGAAGCTGGGTGGCCCTCCGTAAGCAGTAACCGCGAATGGAAAAACGAAGCGGGTGGCTTAAACCGCCCTAACAGGCTAGCGTGGCGAGGCTGGACGCCGCATTCCCGAGTGAGCTTGGACCCTCCCCAAGTACCGCTCAACAGGCAGTCGCAGCGCCTTGGCATCCGCCCTCGGCGATCGAATGTGGGGCAGGAGAGGCTTGCCCGGTTGCTGCGCCCATTTTTCTTCCACGGTCCCCATCGCAGCGCAGCCTTCTTTCCCTCCAACTTTGAGGCTGCCTTCTCACGACACGTCCTCTCAATCACAGGAGCCCTCCCGCCTGCCGCATGTTTGACGACAGGCGTCGTTGGCAGCAATTAGAAGCACCCACCTGCCCAGAAAGTGCAGCACATAGTATTCGATTAATTACATCTTTCTCGGGCGGATTCGGCGGTTCCGCGCCTCGCTGAGCTGGCATCCCGTCGGCTGCGCACCCGGAAGCTCTCGCCACGATCTTCAGCCACACATCGTGGCCTCGAACACCCCATCAACCCGGCGATGCTCCCGAGCCGCCGGTAATGCTGTAACCCTGGTTTTAATAACTGCATCCGGCAATTTGGGACTGGACTCTTCTCCGACCTGTTTACACCGTCATCGTACCTTGATCTCGCTCCTATCTCGCCGTCATGGCCTCGGAACGGGGCCCCACCACCACAGAAGCTCCGCGTGCGCCGTCGGCCTCGACCCTGCCGCAAACCACACCACCTTTTGGCTCCGTCGCGGAGCTGGCGCGGTCGAAGATGCTCAAGCGCCCCCGGGAGACCACACCCACCTCGCCAGATTCACTGGTGTCCAGTGGCGACATTTCGCCATCCAAGATCGCCCGACTGGTGGGGTTTGCCCAACAGTCGAACCCCCCCGCGGTGGGCGAGGCTGTCGACGATGAGGGCAGTAGGCAGGGGGGTGAGGAGGAGGAGGAGGAGGAGGAGGAGGAGGAAGAGCATCGGCAGCTGGCCCAACTAGAACACAGTGAACATAACGAAACTCAACAGTCCTCGGCCGACGATTTGATGTCAGGAGTCGAGACAGACATGAGCCGACCACAAGACGCGGCCCCAGACACGGGGCATTCGGATATCGATGCGGCAGCCGCCGCAGCCGCCGCGAGGGCACTTAGTTCCGTGACAATTCCGATGAGCCATGTTACCAGCGACGACCTCCATGATGTCAGTCCGCAGAGTGGCACAAGCGGAGCAAGCCTCGCTGACGGAGATGGACACGTGGTCGACAGCCCGACAGCCATGGATGTCGACTCCCGCAACGACGAGAGTTTGTATGCACCGCAACCGGAGGCGCAGATGGAAGATAAAACAGGCGCGTCGCTTTCATACCCGGGCGCCATGCCGGCACCCGGTCATCCGCAAAGAGTGATGAGCATGCCCATACCCGGCCCGGAAACCCCCACCCTTGATCTCACGCCCCGTTCGCCAAACTCCAACAAGAAGCACAAATGCCCGTACTGCGAAACAGAGTTCACCCGCCACCACAATCTAAAGAGTCATCTGCTCACACATAGCCAGGAGAAGCCCTACTCCTGCCAGTCCTGCCAGATGCGGTTCCGCCGGCTCCATGATCTAAAGCGTCACAGCAAACTACACACAGGCGAGAAGCCGCATGTATGCCCCAGTTGCGATCGAAAGTTTGCGCGGGGCGACGCGTTGGCCAGGCACAGCAAGGGAGCGGGCGGCTGCGCGGGGAGGAGACAGACGATGGGTTCGTTTAGCCTCAAGGACGGCTACGACGGTGGAGCAGCGGATGACTCTACCATGTCCGGAGAACTGTACGAGGGCAACGCAGCAGACATGTCGGAAGAAGAGCGGCGCCGTTTGAGCATGCCGAGCATCAAGACGCAGCACGTGGTTGGTCAAGCAGGAGCAGAAGGCTACGGTGGCGGTCATTCGAACACATACCCACCAGCCGGGCAACGAACCGGCGCGGCCGGCGCGGCCGGCGGGCTGTATCCGCCCAACGTTGATCGCGGTTCATCGAGCATCAACACGTCTCCGAGTATGCCCAGCAGCCACACGCCGCAGACCAGCATATCGTCGGTCCCGCTGAGCGCGGGCAGCTCGACTATGTACTCCCAGAGCGGAATGACCGAGAGCCCCAAGCCACTGAGCCCGGCGGGCATCCAGCCACACGCAGCGGGCCAGCAGCGGGCGGCCAACGAGCAACAGCAGGGCGCTCCAGGGCTATCCCTGCCTTCGCATGGTATGTCACCGGCGGGCAAGCAAGCCTGGCTCTCTCAGTATCCCCCCGCTGACCGAGATACAACCCAAGGCAACGCAGCGGCAGGTCAGGACGCAGCCGGCCATGGAAGAGCCCGCGCGGCAAGCGGCGGTGCACCCGCCCAGGGCGCTGAGAATGGCATGGGCGGGCAGAATCCCGGTGTGTGGGCCTATTTTCAGCATTTGGAGGGAACAGTAAAACGGCTGGCAGGCCAGATTGACGCAGAGACGAGGGCCAAGGCTCAGCTGCTGGAAAAGCTCAACGCGCACGATCAGCACATTGCGGCGCTGACGGCCGAGGTTGCGGCGTTGCGGCAACAGCTGGCGCCGCCGCACGAGGAGAGTTCTCCGGTGGATTCTGCCGCCGCTCAGCAGTAGGGCTGGTGAGCGTGGGGCCGTCTTGCGCTTGGGACGGTGCAACCACATCACACCTTGCCGCACCCCTCGTTAAAGACACTTGTATTCTCTAGACATTTGCGGGCTGGGCCGGGGCGCTAGGAGGCGTTGGTAAGGCGCAAGGACGGGGTTTTGGGATTTAAAAAGAAAGGATAAGCGTTGCTTAGGGTGGGTTTGACGCCAGACAGGACTGGTCGAGGTAGCTCTCTCTGAGACTTTCGATAAGCCTACCAAGGGGGCTATCGGTCGGCCATGCGGGCCTCACCCTAGAGAGGGATGATAACGGGGCTTACGCTGTCATTCATCTGAGGCAGCGTCTGACTGTGGTGTGATTTATCATAGAAGCCGAAACCACGGTTGTATGTACCGCGCGGCTCCAAAGAGAACGAGGCCGTGAGGATGAGAAGGAGATTGTCAACGAGGGAAAGCCTACCTATTTAATACCTACTACCTGCTCAAAGTTTGGCATGACAGACCGCCGTCTCAAAGTGGTAGTTTCATGAGCTTATGTACGGTACATACATGTCTTGTAGTGTCGAGTGTGTGTGTGTCCCTTACTGAAGTTACAACCCCCAACCCTCTAATCCGGCGGCAGCTTCAAGCGTTGTTCAACCACTGACAGGGGCATCTTCCGAGCCTTGGCGGTCCACATAACAAAAACGGCCGCTGTTGGTTTGTGGCAGGCAGCCCCACCTCGTAACGTCATGACCAGCAAGCAGCTGGAACGGGCCTTATCATTACTGCGTACCTATGTACTGCGCAGGCAGGTGCTAGTGTGGAGTTCAGTTATGGCACTATCTCCCTCGCTACGGCGCATTGTCAGATCCAGGACTCAACGACATCGACATCGGCATCGGCATCGGCACGGGCAGACGGCACGGCAATGGACCCTCATCCGATAATCTGTCGTCTAATGTTCTAAAGCCTTTTCCCGAAGGCGAGATCGATCCGGAACCCGACGACGACGACAACGACAACGACAACGACAACGACAACGACGACGACCCGCCCTACAGTCATCCGCAGAAGGTGCCGCGACGAGGGCTGCATTTGCGCCTGCACACATCGTTTGCGCCAGTGTCGAACCGTTGAACCGTGAACCCGCCCGCTGCTTCCGTCGACAGTTCGACGCAGAAAGAAGCACCTACCTACCCGCGATTGCGTCCCCAGATCCTTCCTGAACAACATCAAGCGCCGTTATATCTTCCCCGTTCTGGTCCCCCGCATCCGACTAGGACCATGTCTGCTCAGGATTTTGTTACAGGTGAGCAACCAACCAGCATCACAAGCTATCGCTCTCGAGACCCCGCCGTAGAACACGCCAAACAGAGGGATCCGTGAGACCCGACGGCAGTGATCATGGGCAAAACCAAGTCAGAGCGGAAGAAGGCGTCGCTCATGAAGAAGTCCAACCCCGTCCCAGAGAGCGACGCCGGTGTTGAAGCAGTCCGGCCTGTTGACACAAATATAGCTTTCCATAATACAGACGCTACCGGTCTCGTTCCAAATGGCGACATGACGCCGGGGGCAGTGAAGACCGAGACGGTGAGCTGCCAATCCTCAAACCATGCAATACCTTTGTCTCTGCACGGGGGATAGCTAACATCACGTTCCAGGAGCTCGGCGGCAGCATCACCCCGGTATCCGCCCCAGGTTCTATTCAGCACAAGACAGCTTCCGTTGGCCAGGGCGCTGAGGTGGCGGAATCCTCCGGCGACATTGCCGAGAGAGAAGCCGACGACCTTTCGCCCGTCGGTGGATATGAGTCGGACGGCTACACGGCCGTGTCCAAAGATGATCAGCAGGACGGAGTCGCGCCGGATTCTGACGATGGCTTTCAAGAGGTCCGCCTCAAAAAACGCCGGAAATCCAAGGGTGAGGGCGACAGCGACTACCCACCACTTACCGACGCGGCAGGCCAGGAGGCGGCGGCCCGGGAGCGGGACCGGATCAACGCCTATAGAGCGGGCGGCATCCGCTTCGCTCCCTGGAACATACCCTACCGGCGCCGACTGCAGACGTTGGCCGTCTTGGCCCACTGCCTCAGCATCGCCGTGACCGTCTCCTTCTTCTTCTTCCTCTGCGCCATTCCGCTTAACTGGCCGATCCTGATCCCCTACCTCCTGCACATGCTCCTCTCCAAATCCGCCATCGACGGCCGCCTACGCGCGCGCTCGGAGCGCTTCCGGCGTCTTCCCGTGTGGAAGTTCTTCGCCGGCTACTTCCCCGCCAAGCTGCACAAAACTCACGAGCTGCCGCCGACCCGGAAGTACATCTTCGGCTACCACCCGCACGGTATCATCTCGCACGGCGCCTTCGCGGCGTTTGGCACCGAAGCCCTCGGGTTTGCGGACAAGTTCCCGGGCATCACCAACAGCCTGCTGACGCTCGACTCCAACTTCCGCATCCCGCTCTACCGCGACTACATCCTGGCGCTGGGCATCCAGTCGGTCTCCAAAGAGTCGATCCAAAACATACTCACCAAGGGCGGCCGCAACGGCGAGGGCATGGGCCGCGCCGTGACCATCGTCGTCGGCGGCGCGCGCGAGTCGCTCGAAGCACAGCCGGGCAACATGCGCCTGGTGCTGGCGCAGCGCAAAGGGTTCGTCAAGATGGCGATGCGCACGGGGGCCGACCTGGTGCCCGTCCTCGCCTTTGGCGAGAACGACCTCTACGACCAGGTCAGCCCCCAGCAGCACCCGGCGCTGCACAGCCTGCAGATGTGGGTGCTGCGCACGCTCAAGTTTACGCTGCCGTTCCTGCACGGCCGGGGGATCTTCAACTACGACGTGGGTCTGATGCCGTATCGCCGGCCGCTGAATGTGGTGGTCGGCAAGCCGATCGCGGTCCGGCAGGTGAGGCGGGAGGCCGAGGTGGAGGCCCGCGAGGTGGACCGGCTGCACGCCGAGTATGTGGGCGAGTTGGAGCGGATGTGGGAGGCGTACAAGGGGGTGTTTGCGCAGCGACGGAAGGAGGAGTTGAGGATTTTGAAGTGAGCTGGATGAACATGAACTCCAACTCGAACTCTTGTGTCGGTTGGAATGGCTGGTTGGCTCGCACACGCGCGAATCGGGTGTTTTCTTTGGGGGTTGGGGGGGGGGGGGTACTATTCATCTCTCTCTCCTTATCACGGGGGTATGGTACTGGGTATTTACACTATTTACTATCATGGGGAGATGAAGTGGTGTTTCTGGGTATGATTAGGTGATGGGTTGGGTGGTTGGTTGTGGCATTTTTTAGATTTGGCTTGTCTCGGGACTTGTGTGTGTTGGGTGGGGGGGTTACGTGTACTGATTTGGGAGGGGTGGGTTTCTCGACAGCATCTCTGGAGAGGGCTCTTATGATGTCTTTTTTTTTCTCTTTTTCTTTCGCTGTTGTTGCTTATCCAGCCGGCGCATAATAGTAGGTTGGGTTTCAGCTCCTCTAGCCGCTCGCCGTGTATTGCACTGCTCTTGTTTTTATGTTGTCTCGTTGTCCATGTCCCCGAACAGGTGTAGACCGGATAGTTACTTCGTGTACGGTGCGGCTTCCGAGCTGAGTGAGGTTGGTGTTTGCGGGACCGGGCTTGGCGTCCCGCCTCGTGTGCTTGTTGGTCCGTTTGTAGCCGGGACGACTCCTGCTGCGCACCTGCCCTCAACATATATACCTACCTACCTACCTACAGTACTGTGTACATACCTTACATCCGCCCTCTTCGGTTTCGTGTGGGGAAAGGGGGCGCGCCTTATCCATTCATTCAGCTTGTTGTTGTTTCTGGCCGCAAACTTTAGCTATGTAAGTACCTTGTTATTTGCTCTGTTTATCTCACTTACCGTTCCTGTGCCAAGATACGGCGGCAGCACTTGCATGGCATGGTTTACGTGTCGTCGAGCTCCTCGTCGGCGGCATGGGTCGTCGCCAGCTAGAGGATCAGCTGCCGGTGGCGGGCGGCCGTGGTGAGAGAGACGAGGTCAAAGATTATGGGACTGATGGCTGGAGGAGGTATTCTTATTATTATTTGCTCGGGCAAAGCCATGACAGGATACGCATCTCGGCCGACGGGCAGAACCACTGGGTGCCGCTACCATCAGGTCGGGCTGCTGCAGTTCTGGTCATCTCGGCCATCTTGGTTTTGGTGGTCCAGGTCGGCGTCTGGATGTTGCTGATGACGTCGAGGCGAGGTGTGGATAGGGTAGGTCCTTCGTGCTGTCTTGACTTTGTCTCCTATCCGCTCAACAACCCCCTTCCCGTTCACACGGTCCGCCATAGTCTGCCTCACAAGACCGACATTGACATGCTACCCCGCAGCCAACCGTCATCGGTACCACCACGGTCGACCTTGATTACGCCACCTATGAAGGGCTCCGGTTCTCCAACGGGGTGAATGCCTTTTTAGGCATGCGCTATGCGGCGCCGCCAGTCGGGGATCTGAGATGGAGAGCACCGGTCGAGCCCGCGCGGACTGAAACGGGATCCGTTGAGAGAGCCACGACGGTAAGTAGACCACGCTCGGCAACATGCTTTCGAAAGGGACGTTGATGGTGTGCAAAGTTTCCCCCAATATGCCTCGGCATTGGCGCGGCCTATCCCGCTGAGGGACAGAGCGAGGACTGTCTCTTTGCCAATGTCTGGGCGCCGGCGAACGCGACCGAGACGTCGAAGCTGCCGGTCTGGGTGTTTATTCAGGGAGGCGGTAAGTTTCAACGGAGGCCCGTCCCTGCTGTAGCTGTTCTGCACCTTACTGAGCTGCCACGCTAGGCTACATCGCCAACACCAACGCCAACGTGGATGGCGGTGAGGCAATTCAGAGATCTGGCCACAACATTGTCGTGGTCAGCCTCAACTACCGAGTCGGTCTCTGGGGTTTCCTCGCCAGCGAACGGGTGAGGGATGACGGGGCTTTGAACGCTGGGTTGCTGGACCAGCGGATGTTGATGAAGTGGGTGAAGAAGCACATTGCTTCGGTAAGTCTTCTCTCCGCGGCCTAGCGCAATGTTGCTTTGGCTGACAAACCTCCAGTTTGGCGGCGATCCCGACCACGTCGTCATCCACGGCGCCTCGGCCGGGGCCGGCTCCCTTGCCATGCACCTCACCGCCTACGGCGGGCGCAACGACGAGCTGTTTGTCGGAGGCATGGCTGAGTCCCTCTTCTTTCCGGCACAGCCTTTTGTGGGGGAGCTGGAGTACCAGTTCGACAGAGTGGTGAGCCAAACCGGCTGCGGCAGTGCGGCTCTGGCCGACCAGATGGCTTGTCTTCGTAGCAAGGACGTCTCCCTGCTACAGGCGGCCAACTTTGCCCAAGCATTTCCTGGCCGCACGGGGCCACCCATGCCCCCGTTCTACTGGACGCCGTGCGTAGACGGGGATTTCTTGCGCGATCTCCCTTACCGCCTATTCGAAAGGGGACAGTTCGTCCGCGTGCCCATGGTATTCGGCACCTCCACAGACGGTGCGTTCCTTTCCGATTCCTCGACCACCAACTCCTCTTCGCACTCTTACACTAACCAACCCTCCCGACCCGGAAAACAGAAGGCTCCGTCTTCGCCGCCAACGCCGCCACCCCTTCAGACATAGCCCACTTCTTCCGCAACAACTACCCCCTCCTCACCGCCGACGACACCTCCGCCATCCTCGCCCACTACGCACAGCTCCCTCCCGTGCCGGCGCACGAGCCCTGGTTCCCCACCGCCAGCCAAGCCTACGGCGAAGCAACCTTCATCTGCCCGCAGCACAACATCCTCCACTACCTACACCAGCACTCTCAGCCTCGCTCCACCAACACTACTACTACTACTGCTGCTGCTACTACTACTACTACCCCCGCAACCACCACCCCCAAGTTATACGCCTACCACTTCAGCGTACAAGACGCCGAGAACTCGGCCCTCGGCCTCGGCACCCCGCACCTCTTCGACCTCCCGGCCATCTTCGGCCCCGACAGCGCCGGCGGGCCCGCGCGCGCCAGCTACAGGACGTACAACGCCCACATCGTCCCGCTGATGATGGGGTACTACACCAGTTTCGTGCGCGCGCTCGATCCGAACGCGTACCGCATGGTAGAAGGAGAAGCGACTCCCCGCTGGGAGGAATGGGGCGGGGCCCCGGGGGGGAAAGTAGGGAGGAGGATGGTGATCGAGACTTCTGGGGCGCGGATGGAGGGTACGGACGAGAGGGAGCGGGACAGGTGTGAATTTTGGCTTGGGCTCGGGGTGGGGAGGATGCGGCAGAGGTAGATGGATGGATGGATAGATGGCTGCCTGCCTGCCTCTGCTACTTCTCGTGCGTACAGACCTCGGGGGAAGGAGGTAAAAGGGGAGGGTTTTATGAGGAGAAGACGGGCCTGTTATTATTGTTGTTTCTGTTATTATAAGAATCTAGGAGGGGGTTCGGCACTTGGGTGATTTCACAACTGATGAGAAAACGAATGGAGCACTTGTATTCAACATCACCATCACCACCATGTTTTTATACGAGAAGAAGTGATGTCGGACAGACGGCACCGGATACCCTAGGGACAGGTTCCATGACGAGGCCGCAGAAGTGTGGTAGGAATGAGATGAGTACTGTTAGAGTAACACTGAGCTCCTGCAGCTACCTGGTTCCTAAATCCCCTTTCTAGCCACTGCAAAATCAAGGGGCATACACACCCCTGTCATTCTTTTCTAACACTCAACGCCTCGCCCATCCCGCTTCACTCAAACACACTCTGATACACCGTCACAGCCGCAAGCCTCTCCCCTCTGCAATCCCACAGCGACCGACACGGCACCACCGGCCTCAAACCTTCGTCCTTAGCCGGCCCGCCGTCTACCGTCTCCAACACCGCAGCATCCACATACCTCACCACAACGGCTGGTTCCGCAGCAGCGCCAACCTCCCCCAGCAGCCCCAGCGCTTCCTTCGCGGCTTGGCCATGCATCCCATAGCGCCCGCCTCGTGTTGCAAGCCCTTCGGCCACAACAGTCTGCACAAACTTCGCCGACCTGTTCTCTTTCTCGGACCAGACAATAACCTGCGACACAGCCACCTCCCGCCGGGCAGCGTCACCATCACCATCGTCGGCAGGCACTGACCTGGTTATAGGCAAGCGCATCTCCCTTAAACCCACACCCGCGTCCCGCGCGTGTGCAACCCCCAGGTGAGCATGCCACTCCACACCCGCGCCACGCGGAAGCTCCTCCACCTCGGCAACAAACAGCGGCGGAACCACAACACTTGACGTGGCTGTCTGGACAAGGACAGACCGATCCGGCAATGCCGGCTCCGTTTTCATCTCGCCGTTGCCTGAGAAAGTCATATACTGCGGGTTGTATCTTCTATCCCACAAGTCTGGTCCGTTTTCATCCTCGTCGTCTTCGTCATCGGTTGTAGGATATTTGGATATATGAGCTGCTTTCCAAGCTTTCCAAGCCAGTCCAGCCTTCTCGATCATCTGCATATCGTTCTCCCCCGAGGGGAATGATGTCGGGAAATAGGCCACGGCACTGGTCCACCACTGCACGCCCTTCTCGGTGCCTATGCGCCATAGATGCTGCAGTGAGATGGCGAGTTGGAGTTGTATTGTGTCCTTGCTATCACCGGGCGGGAGGGCCATGGTGGCCGGGAGGAGCGGTATCTGGCCCGCGATGCTGACGAGTTTCGGTCCTGAGAAAACACCTGAGATCTCTGACCCAAGGCTGGCCACAGGAATGGAGATGGCCTGGCTATATGGGCCAATATTGGCGGGCGCCCAGTAGGAGCGCGATTGCACGTGCAGGCCCTGGCGTTGGCCATGGTGTAGAGCGGTGTGGACGGTGAGGTGAACAGCAATGTTTGAATTTACTGCCGCAGACAGCGCATCGCCACAGGCGATGGTGACCCTTGAAGGCGGGTTGGGTGCGTTGAAGAGTGTGCCGTATATGCCGTTGACCACAGGGAAGTCGGCCATGCGACGGAGGACGACTATGGCGCTCAGGATCGCGGACGGCGACACTAGGTGTTGCCGGAGTTGTTGGCGAATCTTCTCAACGAGGGAGCGGGTCTCTGTTTCGATGGAGGCTGACTGACAGCCGATAAAAAACCATTGCTGCAATCTCTCGCTCTCCGACGTTTGGAGAGCCCCCAGCCGAAGAGAGCTCCTGACCTCTGAGTCGAGATCCGGCTGGGGATCCGGACAGGAGTCATCAACTTCGGGAGAGGACAAGGCGTTCAAGACGGTCACGAACTTGGGGTCAAGTAACTCGGGAATCCTGACGCTGCCCTCACTACCCTCTCCGCTGACACCGTTTGTTTTATCCTCCACCCTCGCATTTCGAAGGTTAAGCCAGACACTACCCCCTCCTTCCCTAACGATTCGCCGGTCTTCCTCGGCTACTGCAATGCGCTTCTTGAACAGCATCTGCGGCCCATCCAGCACAAGCGTCTCAAACTCGCCGCCCTCGCCGATCACGGCTCCCGTTTCGGCAACTCCAAAGCGCCGCATGGCTTTGGCGAGCTTGCCCTTGCCAGCAGCGCTCGCAACATTGGTCCACAGAAACGAGTCGTCCAGGCCGCCGCTTGCAACCTTGATGATACGCGCTTCCATGCCCACAACTGCCATGTCATCCAGTAGCTGAGCATCAGATCCTACAATGGGGCCTGAGGGACCCAGGGTTGGGAGCACCGGAAACTTCCATAAATACGCCAGTGGTGTTAGCGCAAGACGGACGGCTACTGACTCTACGCGTGTGCGCTGGTATGTGCTTAGGATGGCACCGGCGCAGATAGCGTTGGCCTCCGGGTGTGCCTTCTTGATGGCTTGCAGGAGCGGGACCATAGACTCGGTCTCGTCTGGATATTCTGGTGATGTCTCATCGTCGACCTCACAAGCATCCCCGGCACTTGCGTTGAGGGCGTTCTCGACGAAGTCTCCAGACTCGTGGCCGCGATCCGGATTGAGAGTACCGGCACACTCTCCACCAGACCCAGACACTAGCCCGGATGGACGTCTCGCCCGGTGCCCGCTCGAGCCGGGACCCTCTCCGGCTCCGGAAGCAGTGGAGCGCCGGTCTTGAAAGTAGTCCTTTCCATGCTGGGTAGCACCACCGGTGATGGCTCGGCGATATAGCGGAATACCTATAGCCTCGGCATACAGCGGGATCACCTGGTGGCCCACAGTCTGGTACATGAAGCTGTTGAGGTCATGCTCATCTTCATCTGTGCTGGGCACCGCCTCATTTCCAGAAACCCCACCTTCATGACCCGGCAGAATGGCGGCAGCAGACACATCCTGGTCAGGGCCCTGAGGCGGTCCACTACCGGGAACCGACTCCAGGACCGGGCCCGAGACAGCGGCACTAGCCGCAAAGGCGGAAATGGTGGCGGCCGGGGGATCTGAGGTGTCATCTGAGGGCCCAAGCTTCTGTGGTAGTGCCGGATGTAAATTGGCGAGGGCGACGATTCGGTGCCCGTTGGCTCGGCAGTGGAGGAGCGAGAAAAAGCTGTCTTTGCCACCGGACACCAGGGCGATCACGTTGAGCCCGTCGGCGTGTGCGGGCGGCATCGTTGGCCAGGCCCGTCAAGGATCTCGGAGGGCTTGTCAGTCCGGTGACCATGGACTAGGCACAGCACAGTACGTATCCATACATACAGAATTATACAACTGTGCCTGCGGGTTATGAACCCAACTTGAGCCAGAGACAACCCACTCGGGATCGTTCCCCGCGTGGATACGAGGAAATCTTTCCAACAAGCTCGTCAAACGGCAACGTTACCTGGAGCCTCGACGCCCAGGAGTTCGTATCGAGCCCGAAAGATTCTCTGCGAGTTTCCGCGGCTGACACTCATGCGGCTGGGCCGGGTTGGCGGGTCATTAGTTGCATCCCTAACAGGAGACTCTTGTCCGTCGGTGATTTCGAGTGTCGCATCTGGACCAGCCGGGGCCGAATTATGGCTGACCATCGATTGATTTCTGTGGAGAGTGAGAGAGTGGATGGCATTTGCTTTCGCTAGCACCCGAGAAGAGGGTGGGGCTGGCCCCAGCTGGGTGAATAGCGAAAGCCACTAGACTGAGTCGCCATTGTGCTTGGCTTTGAGGAAGTGATGCCAGAATAACGAACGGAGGGGCAGGATGGGGTTTTTTTTTTTTTTTTTTTTTTTTTTTTGCGACACGACTACGCCAAAAAATTACACACACGAATTAGAAATACGAAGATGAAGATGGGGCCCGCAAAAAGATTCGCCACAGGTACAGAATGGAAGGGTGCGCCTGCCCCATCGGCGGAAGATGTGACTGTGCATCTGCAAACTAGCAAAAGTGGTGACTGCCTGATGCAGGTAGGATAAGCTCGTCCATCATGTCTCACTTTGCTTTGGCGATCCACACGTGCGAAGATGGTTGCAGTCTGGTCATTTGCACTGTCTTAGCGACAAAGTGGATAATAAGTGACCAAACTGGCAAGCAAACACCAGGAGAGGGCAAGGATCATTGCTGGCGGCGTCGAGTAACTAACTAGTTTGCACAATCCATCACACATTCACATGTTGAGGAACAGCAGTGGCACTTCCAAGGTGCTGATGTACACGGCGATCAATTCATGTTTCAACTCGAAAAACTGCTCCCGCTGATCTGTGGCCTGCACTTCATCAAACATCATCCGAAACAGATACACCCAGAGAGAAGATAGCCGGTAGTTTAGAAGAAGCAAGGAAGCAAGACTGCTGCAAGACGTCAGCCAGACAACAGACAACAGACGCTCACCCCCACAAGCAGAAGGGCCGAGGCCCCCCCCTTGTCTACCAGAGAACCAAGTTGAGAAAGGTAAAGTTTTGTTCCAGAGCCATGACGGTTGAGCCTGCCGCTCCGCCAGTGCTGTACAATTACAACGAGTGTATAGAACTCGGAAAAGTGGCCGTGTGCGCGCTGGGTAAAACCGAAAGATAAATCACAAAGGTCCCGTGCCCTCTTTCCTCCCACATCAGCGAATTCCTCCCTGTAATCCGCCCCTGGCCACCCACCAGATGGCCCCCCGCCTCCCCTTCCCAGAGAGAAAAATGGCAGGGAAACGCCAAAGAATGATGAGCGACAAACGGTGATGGTACATTGCCAATGGCGAATGAATATATGCGGAAACGCCGAAACAGAAATACACATTTTGCTCGCGAGACTCTGATGCGAGACCCCCCCGCCCTGAGCAGTAAGCGCCATGTGGGTTGAAAAAAAAAACCGATTCCCTGGTCATGCCGGCGTCTCGATGGAGTGATCCTCCTTGTATGCTGATGACCCTCTTCCCCTTCCGGTGTGAAATGTGTTCCCCATGCCAAGGATGAAGTCATTATGGTCGGTCGTATCGGGCATGAATGGCGACGGCACGTTCCTAGTGCGTAAACCATCGGCATCGTGAAGAGTGTGCGAAGAAGCGAAGATTGGGCGCGTCCCTACGCTGTTGGGACGCGTGATTGACTATCTCACTCGGATCTCTTGCGCTTCTTCTTGCCATGGTCGCTGCCCTCGTCCGACGACAGCTCGCTGCCGCTCCCGGGGATCTCAGCGGCAACCTGGAAGAGGACCTTGCCAAGAGAGTGGTACTCCTCGCCGCCAACCAGGCCGGAAGCACCCATCATGGCCGGATGCGGGTAACCACCAGGCATACCGGCGGCGGCGGCCATGGCATCCGGGTCGTCGATCAAGTTCATGACAATGGCACCAGCGCCGTGAGTCCGAGCGTGCTGGGCCAAGTTGTCGGAGCGCGAGAACTTCTTACCGCAATCGGCACACTCGAAGGGCTTTTCTTGCGTATGGAGCGACCGATAGTGACGCTTCAAGTGTTCTTGCCGCCGGAAGCGGCGGTTGCAGATGTCGCAAACAAAAGTCTTGGACGGGTCCTCAGTCAGGGACTGCTTGCGCCCGCGGCGGCTGGTGGGGGCCGTGAGGGAAGTCGACCCAGCATTCTCAGAACCCGAGTTCGACTCGGAGCCGTTCTTAGTCTCCGTCGCGTTGCTACTGGTGCTGCTCTCATTGCTGGGCGGGGATTGACCCTGGGCGCTGCCCGACTGGGAATCGCCAAAGGCGCTCATGGTGGGCTTGCTGCTCTTCTTTTGGCGCTTGTCTCTGTGAGAGTCGCTGTCTTCACACGAGTCCCACGATTCGGCTGGGCTGAGAAGGCTGTCGGCACCAAACGAATCGCCGGCTTCCTCCAGATCCTCCGAGTCGTCACCACAGAGGTAGCTCGAAGGGCTGAGGGAGAGCGCGTCAGAACTAGCACGTGATCGGCTTGTCTGAATGGTCGTGCAATCGCCCAGGTTGACAAGGCCGTTGACAAAATCGTCCTCAGAATCAAAATCGGAGAGAGCGTCAAAAAAGGGCAGGTTGCTGCACAGCTGTGAGTGAAACTCAAAGGTCGAATCGGGCGAGATTGAAGGAGTTGCGCCCCTGAGCACAAACTTTTGGTCCTCGTCCTCGCCGGCGCAGAGCGTGGGCAGCGCAGAAAATTCGGGCGCAAGGGTCGAATTAACAGTGCCAACAGTCAGGTTCCGCGGGTCGCAAAAATCATCAGACGAGACAGATCGTGCGTATGGGGATGGAGAAGGTGAAAGTGACGGGCACGAGGATGCAGGAGAAAGGAGGTCAAAAGCCTGCGTGTTGAGTGGAGCAACCTTGGGTGCTTGTGCTTGCGATGGCAGGTACACTGTTGAGAGTCCAGGTTAGCACCCGCAATCCATCTTTAAATTTTTAGTGCAACAGCGGTAGCCAGCACGCCAAATCAGGCAACGCAGGGATCATTTCACCAAACTTCAACACACACAAAAAAAACCGCCATCGAAGCCAACCAAGCCACTCTAGCAAATTTTTAAGGGGTTTTTCATAAACAGCCAGACGATGCCACATTGGAGAGAAATTCAAAGCAGAAATTGACAAGCGGAAAAGAGAAAGGGAACTTACTAGGTGTCAATGGTGGTGATGCGCATGCGGACCAATCGAGGTTGGGGAAGCTCTCGAGCTCCCCGTCCATGTCGCACGCCTCCTTGCCATCAAGTCCCGAGAACATGGGGTTCAGTGGCGTCTGGAGCATGTCACAGCTGCCGGGGCTGCTGATGACACTGCCCGACGACGAGAGCGCTGGGGTCGACGGCGAGTAGAAGCCCTCGGTCTCACCCAGCTCCGTGTCCAGCACGATCATTGGCTTCAGGGCGATGGGCATTGGGGATGCTACGGGGGTCAGTGTCGACGGCAGGATCGGGATGCTGGTGAAACCCTTGGGCAGAAGCGGCGGCTGCGAGCACGACGAGCCGGGCCGCGAGTAAACGGGCGTCGAGGGCAGAGGGGCCACGATTGGGAGCATGGGCATCTGCTGGAGCGCTACGTGCTGCTGGTGCTGCTGGTGCTGCTGAGGGATGAAGCGGCCGTGTTGCCGGCTCTCCGGGTTCGGATCCGGGCTGTAGAAGAAAAAGGCCGGGCCGTTGGCCTGCGGTGTCATCATGGCGTCCATTTTCGGCGGTAGTGCTGCTTGTTACTTGCTATCAGCTGTCTGGTCCTACGATCATTGCTACGGACTGCGGCCGCTACCAACCGGTTCAAAGGACCACGGCTTTGTCGTCAACAGGTGGTTTGTTTCGTTCTTCCTCTCGATGTCGTCGTTTAATTATTAAGTATGTATAGGTGGTGGGTAGTATACAGTTGTCGTCGCAACGTCGTGTGTCGGCAGTGGCCTAATGATGGTGTGGTTCGGTTCCGCTGGTAAGGAATGGATGGCAGTTGTGATCTTGGGATCAAACAACTAGCCGGTGGTTTTTAGGAATCTCGAGGAGGGTTGTTGTACATGGACTCGTCTGGGGATGCGCTCTTCTCTCTGACTCTCTCAAGCAAAGTCACGCTTCCGGTGTGTTGTCTGTCTCTTCGCTATCGTCGCATGGAAAGTTGAGAGGGATGAGGCGGGTGGGATGGAGGTGAGGTTGGTTTAGACCGAGTGATTGTATAAAGGAAGGACAGGAAATATATTCCAAAAGGGTCGAGACCGAAATAAACAAGAACCGACAGGCAAATGAAGAAGAAAGAGGGATCACGCGTCGAGGTCGACAGAGCTGCCCGTGTGGAGAGAGGACGGGGAGGTCAGAGAAGGGAAGCCCTGGCGATATGTACAAGACGGTTCCTACAACTAGCCCAATCCAACCCACCCACACGATCAACGGCGGAGAGGTCGCAGTGACCTCGACTGGCTCGCTGGCCGGCCGGGTGCCCGCCCACCCCATGCCCACGCTGTCTCGCTTGGGTTGACAAGGACCAGGGCCAGGAGGCCACAGACCCGCCAGGACTGGTCCGCTGGCCCATGCAACCCCTGCTCTGCATGTCTGGGGCAAGGTGGAGAGGCAACATCAGATGGGTGGATTTCTGGGTGCAGGATGGCGCAGCGATTAAAAGAAATTTCTAAATCGGGACTGGTCCGGCCATGCTCTCGGAAGTACCTCAGAAATGATGGTACCTCGACCCACCAAGTTTGACCGCTAGCGATGGGCGGTGCCTGCACAAACCCAGCCGAGAGGGTTTGGTTCTTGGGTCCTTCTCGAGCATTGGTGGTTGAAGAGTCCTTTTGCCATCCCCACTGTCCCGTCCACTTGTCTACCTCAGCAGTTGTCCCAACTCCTTTCGCAGGGAGTGGCCTGTTCGGTAGAGTTGTGCTTCCATTCCGCCGTGCTGCGGCTGCCCTCGGGCTTCGCGAGTCCAATGCTAGATGGGATCGCCCAAGAATCCAATTCGTAGAGACCTGACAGAGACCATTCCAGCCGTTGCCTGCACGCTCTGGCTCTTCGTAATCGCGGAGTGATAGCGTGTGCAGAGCATCCAATCCAGACGAAGCACCACCCGTGGGCCGCACAGATACCTAGGCTCTTTCGCCATTCAGTGGGCGCAGTGCATGGCTGCTGGCCAACGGGAAGAGAGCAAGCAGCTGCATAAAGCCGACCGTGACGGCCTCCGCAGCCCTGATAGGCGGAGGCGGCCACCAAGGCCTCCCTCCACCAAACTTGCAGAGACAAGACTCTGACCGAGGCGCGGAGTCGAACAGCAAACTCGCGCACACCCATTCGCTGCACCCACTTCAGGTCACATCTGTCTGTTTCTGCCCGCTGGCCAGTCATAACTGCAGCTGTCGCGCTGCAAGGCACGAACACCCGGAGAGGCCACCGGGTGCGTCACAAGTGCCATAGAATTGGACGGGCGTCGCGCTCCCTGTTGTGCTGATCATGGCCAGCGTGGTCGACACACAGCAATCACGGGCCCAAGCGGTTGAATCGAGCCCACCATAGCCATCTTGGTTGCCTCGAGCGAACTGAAAATGCCGTTGCCATTGATCGTCGGGTAGCGAGGTACGGGATAGAATGCCCCCGCCGCAGCTCGATTATGCTCTGAACCTGTTCGAAACACAGCGAAAGTAGTCGACCCAGACGTTGGGGTGGGGGGTTTGGAAGCGCGCAGACGAATGACGACCGCCGAGCGTCAAGAATAGCATTGAACTTGGTGTCCGGGTAATCCTCCGATCATCTTCATGCTGTTTCCAGGAAATCACGATTCCGTATTTATCGATGCATCCTAGATTGGGTGTGTAAGATTCCAGGAATGCCTCCTCTGACGATGTTCTAAATCTGTCAACAGCCAAAATGGAAACGAAAAGATAGGTTTTTAGTAGACCGTTAGGGTTGGAATTACCCAGCCATTATTATCGATACCATGCAATCCAAAGGCGCCGGCATTGACGGTTAACTATTGAAAGCCAGTATTGGCTCCATCGGCAGCATAGAAATTGTGCACGGGACCCGATGGTTCAAGCTTGTCGGCAGCCAACAACACCTCACAGTTGCCGTGTCGCCACGCAGTGTGCCTGGATAGTGGCCCTCCTGATGGGTGTTGCAGGTTGAGCAGAGAAACATGAAACAGCCGAGATGTCCGTTGCAAGAACAAGCAGCATGTCGATCACCAGAGTGACCATTCAGAGCGGCAGAAGCGTCAGAAAAAATCTGCCGCGCATGGTCCAATGACCGCTTGGAAGGTGCGAAGAGGGCGTCAAAATCCCTCCGAGCAGCGGATGCAACCACTCAACGTCGAAGCGCGCTCGCTCAGTGACGCGGCAGGATCAACCGTGGGCAAAGCGCGGTGTGACAGGGTGACAGGACCAAAACCACGGGCGATGCGCCTTGGCCGCCCGCGGCACGCCAAACAGGCCATAGACAGACAACCTTGACGTCCTGGACAATAGTTAAGGTTATGGTCCAGCGGCAGCCAGGCGCAAGACAACCCTCTGGAGGTGCCAGCCTAGCTGCGTTCGGCCGTCACCACAATGGCGGACATGGCATACCGTCCTGTATGTGCCCATGTATGTGCCCAGTTGAGTGTTTGCATCGACGCCTGCGTGCTGTGCTGCTCACCGCAAAAGCCACATTCGTTGTTTTCAGGATAATTTCTTCCCTGGCTGATCATCACCAGGCCTGCGGTTATTCACTTTCGGCAGCTCACGACCCGCGATAAATCACGCCAGCAGCAACGGTGTTTGGCCGCTGCAAGACATCCAGACGTCTCCTGTTGGCGGCGGAGCCGGACGCAAGTGACCAGGTCGTTCCATCTCAGATGGCAAAACGAACGAGAGACGCACCAAACGTTGCAACAACGGGGCAGCTTGCGGCCAAACCAACCTCAATCTGTAACATTAGCTACTCTTCAGTCGGGTCTCTCTCTCTCTCTCTCTCTGAGCTCTCTCTCTCTCCCCCTCTCTCTCTCCGGCTCTCGCCCCTCATTCGAATCAAACCGCCGAGTCCGATGGCACTCTGTTCCCCAGATTCGAAGCCGAATACCGATGTCTGCAGCCCATTGTGAAGCTATTCTGCAAACACCAGGCCCGAACACTACGCTGGCGGGTGGGTTTGTACCAGTACCTCGCCCATACTTTTGACCCCGCTCCTCTTGGCGGGTCTGACCCTTGTAATAAGCTGCTTGGTCCTGCGGACTCAGGTCTTGCACTGTCCCCTGGTGTAAGCAGACAGCTGTACTGGAATTGGGTGTGCCCGAGACGATCCACACAGACCCGACCCGACGAAGGATGCAGCAAGTGGCCACGGACGTCGCTCCAGATGAGGCAGCTTCGCAAGTCTTGGGCCAAAAGAAGGTGGATGGAAGGAAAGAATTTCCCGGGTGGCCGTTTCACGAAACACGGCCCTTCCGGCCCATCGTGAGGAGCCCAATATTCTGTGTACCGTGTGCAGTATGAGAAGCAACGGATAATACCCGAGTTTCGCATTTCAACCCGTCGATCGCTGGCAGCTGCCGTCCCTTGCAGCAGTTTGTCGCACGCCGCTGACAGCCGCATCATGCAGGTACGTGATTCACGTTAGTTAGTGAGTGGACCGCGCCGACAGCTGGAGGCGTCTGCCCAGAGTTTCCCCAGTGCACCGCGCACGGCTCACATCAGATTATGGACAAGTCTCGCGTGCCAAGGGTCCAGGGTTCTCTTGCTGTCTCGGATTAGCACACCCGGCTCCAGAGCTTGGAGCTTGTCAAGCGTTGGCCGGTCTCGAACACGATGCATCCTGGTCGGGAACAATGGTGAGAGGTCTTTTCCCATCCTCTCATGCTCTGAAACCCTGACAGGGCCGAAAGTGCAATCGGAGACTGGCGGACTCAAGGTGGGGTCCCTGGCAATATTTCGCCACCGCAGGCCTGGGTCGTGTCGAGAGTCGGGGAGCTGGGGGCCACCAGTCTGTTTGGGACAGTTTAGCCAGAATGAGACAGTGCGCCAACATCCATTCGTCAACACGTGCATGCGCTGATCCCAAGCTGGAAGAGATTTCTTCAAAGAGGAATCAGACGAAAAAGAAACAACGCGCGGTGGTCTAACTCTGAACCTGAAACCAAGTACAGTACCAATAAGCCTGATTTCCAACGCACGTGGAGCAGACAACAGCGACTCTATCCCCTCTGCTCTGGCGACTCTCCAAACACGTGCAGTTTGACTCCCCGTCTGCTTCGGTGTGTCAATCAGGTGAATGTGGCGGTCTGCCGGCCAAGGGAAATCCAATCATGCCCCCCCCCAGACAGACCAGGGCCTGGGAGCCTGGCTCTGTGAGAACCTGGTACGGACCGTTGACGAACGGGCCGCGGAGGGGACCCGTGGTAATCCCAAGGATACTGGATAGCGCGGGCGGACTAGTCCCCAAAAGGGAGGGTTATGCCGTGTTGGTGTCCCTCCCCGGATTTGCGGGAAGGGGATCGGACAGAGAGGCCTGGTCGCTGCTAATTGAATTAGGCTACAGCATTAAACCCAATGTGGTACTGGGCACTTCGCTTGTGGTCTCGCTAGGCACGTTCCCACCGCCATTTCCCATCCGCCCTGCAAGCCATCTCTGTGAACCCTGGGTTTCAATTTCTCGGGTCGTCGTCGGGCGGGCTCACCGGGGACATGGGAGAGAGCCAACAACCCCATGTTCGGGGATTTTTGACAGCCGGATGGGGTTTTCGGTGTCCGATGTCACGGCAGCGAGGGCGTGGGACGTTGACGTTAATAGTACTCTGTAGTTCTTTGCGGTAATGTCCCGAGGCAACCTAACCACGCCACACGCACGTGTGTTCATGTCACGAAATTTTGGTGGCGTTGACTGGTTGTACATGTATGTAGTTACATACAATCATACATACAACCTTGAGGGTTGCATGGTCTATCGCTACCGGATCAGAGCCGAGAACCCAGGAACCTTCACCGTTGGCTCATGCCGTTTTCGCAGTGATCGACACAACTGAAGAAAAAAAGCCGCTGTCTCTGGTAAAGCAAATGGCGCCGCCTATTTTTCCCATGAACAGCTGCCGATGGCGCAATGAATCTGCAACGCGTTATTTCCCGTCTCGGCGACAGGCAGGAAGACTACACTAGTAGCCAATCACAGCACCTTGCTGTTCCCCGCTTGTCCCCCACTATCCCAGGACCATTCTCCACGCAGATCCACTAACGCAGGAACACAGACTGGCTTCGCCAATGGGGGCGCTCCCGGACCATGTTGATGGGTCTTTCTGGAAGGTTTCAGGGCCCATTTTGGTGCATGAGAACGCCACCTCACAATTCACGCTTTGCATGGCTGACTTGCCGTTTCCGAACTTGGCTGTTCCTGACCGGCCCCAGCATACGAATGCTCGGCCGATTCCCCTCCCGGACTGCACCATGGCCGGCGATTGGGGGACTTGTCGCGGTGAAGATGTTGATACTGGCAGCACTGACTCGTATCTCGGAATCTGAGATTGTGATGCGTTATGACGTGGGGTTGCCTCCTCTTTCTTTATCAGAGCAATTCAGTTGTCACCGCACTCCGACATCTCCGGGCGACACTACCAAAGTGCCTATCGTCAGATTCGAACCAGTGACCGACCGTCGACCGACCGACCGGCTGATCTTCCACTAACCCCCGCCACCCACGCATTCCAATTCGACGAGCGGCAGATAGCCAGTGTTTTGCTCGCCATCGCGGCTGTTGCTTGCATCGACAGATCGACAGCTAGTTTACGTAAGGTATCGATTCCACTGGTGCTGGTCCCCGAAGCTTGGGACGCCGTCAGCACTAGCGCGATGGACGGACCGCATCGAGAGCGCTCGAGGAGGGGTACCGTGCGCCTCTCACCTCGGCATCCCCAAGTCTTGGGATCTCGACGGGAACCTTCGCGGGAGGGGGAACCTTGCCAGCGGGATGGCTGGCGAGGATTCGCAACCTGGTTTGGCGAGACGCCTGCCCTTGACAGAACAGACCAGCCAGCGACCGCGGCGTTGATAACTTGATAAGGTCTTAAATTCCCATGGGGGTGTTGGCATCGTCTGTGATAAGCTTCTGCAGCCAAGCATCGTGGGAGCTGGTCAACTCCACGGACTTGATTGAGTTGTCTCATCCAACTGATTCGGATGTTCTCAGCAATCTCTGTATGACAGTGAGAAACTTTATTCTGGTGAAACAGATAATTCCCGTCCAATCGATCTGCCAAGTCACTTTGTGTGTTCGGCCACCATGGGGAACGAACCGGGCTTTGAACAGCATACAGGACAGTAGACCGCGCTTGTCCGAAGCCCACTAGCCTCTTCTTGCCCATTCCACTGTCCACCCCACCCCCGGCTCACCTCAACCCACAGTGCGTGACGGCAACAAAAATTCCTTGCTTTTCTCCGGGGCCAATGTGTCAAAAACTCATCGAGACCGATAAAGAAACAAGCGCTCGTACTATACATACACACAGCGGAACAACACTATCAGCGTGGCGCCCACGTAATGCATTTGGTGGCAACGGGCTTGTCACAGGCTCAGAGCCCTCGCCAAGCCGGGAATGCAGCCGCAGGAACTCTTTTTCCGTCTCAGCTCGATGGATACTGTGCTATGTACATACACAGACAGCAGCCCCAAGCCCAACAGTCAGTTTCCGTCCCAGCGGAGGATGCTGTGCTGACTGCGTACTGTGTGTACATACATGCCGGACAACTAGTTTCATGCAGCCCCTGCTGCGTCGTCCCAAACATGACACACAAACCATGTTTCGCTCGCTTCTCTCCAGGGCTCGGATAAAAAATTCCTGCAGCTCTTGCATCTTGCATTTGAGACTGGGGGCCCTCGCCACAGACCGCACAGTTCGAAGATGGCTTCTTGCAGCACGGCAGAGCAGCCCCAAGCCCCGTCCATTGGGTAGGTCGGATTGGGTCCGTGCCTCGTCCCGGCCGGCACTCCTCCGGCTGCCCTCTCTTCCTTCCTTCCCTGCTGGTCTGGTGGTTTCTGGCAGTGCGTTCCCTCCCGGTTCCTTCTGCTGCCCGGGCTCTCCACGCCTTGGGAATTCGAACGCCGTCCATGTGCAGACAAGGCACGGCGATGGCAGAGTGTTTGTTACGTACATACCATGGGATCCAGTCGACACAAGTGCGCTGACTTAGCGCCGATACTTCGGCAGTCATCATCGTCGTGCCGCACATGAACAGGCTTTTATTTTCTACTTCTACTTCTGTCAAAAACGGCATCCAACCGCCAAGTAAGATGTCAGGATGTCTCCGAAGGCCAAGATCAAATGCCGGCGTCAGGGGTCAGCTACGATGTATGTACTTGCAGGCGTTGTGAACCTTTGGTGTTTCTAATGTAGGGTAAGTAGCATGCAGGGCGACGCAAGGCGTCGGCGGTGCAGGCAAGAGAATTGTCTGAGTGCAACACAGGAAAAATTCATCTTTGCGTTTTGTGCGCCTCGAACATCACCCGGGTTTTGCATCAAACAAGTTCTGCATAGTTATAGTATCCTTTTGTTGTGCACACTCGACCGAGATTGACTTTGATGCAGACCGGTGAATCCGTCTACTCGTTGCCCTGCCGTTGAGATCCGTTTGTAGGCCGCTCGGTCCCCTCTACATACACAAGAAGGAGTTATGCCGCTTAACTACTACAACGTTAGTCAAAGAACCTAATAAGTCTGGTGGCCCCGACAATCCGAGCCTCCGTGCCTCCTCCATCACCTGTGCCGAGTCGTCGCTTGCAAGTTGCAAACCCACGGCGCGGTTCCAAGGGCAGAGCTCGTGTGGAAAACGATCTGACTGGCTCACACCCGCGATCCACGCCGGCGCCCGCGTCCCCAAGGCTTCCCGCCAGGCGGGGCAAGGCAAGCGGCCGACTTTTGTCTGGTTGGCCGCTTCGTTGCACGGCCTCGCAGTCTGCCGCCTGCCGGCACCCCCACTGCTGCGACTCGTCATGCACGTTCGATGCGGGCGGGCCTCCCGGAGAGACCCGGCCCAAGGGCAAAGGGAGAGTGGTCGAACAAACTGGCCGCAGGGACGGGCCAAATGCACGGCCGGGAGGCCTGATCGCCCGGTAGTTGACACGGTCGTTCAATCGACAAGCGCAGCACTGGATTTGCCTCGAGTCGGCTGTGACGATCGTGGTATTGTGCCTTGCCGTTGCCGTTGCTGTTGTCGTTGCCGTTGGTCTGCCGTGCATGTGACGATGAAGAAGAGAACTCGACATCGTTGTTGTCGGGGACGCCGAACTCATATCAAAACTCAACCCCCGAGATATTCACATTCAGGCACTTATACGTTGCCCGCAACTGGTTGCGGCAAACAGCCGCGGCCACGGAGACACCGCCAACAGCCTCGCCAGCCCGTCTCAACCGTGCTAACGATCCGCTCTCGATGGCGCCACGAGCATGTGTGCAGTATGTATCGCCCATCACGGGGTACTATACCTGTGCGTTTGCCTCGGGAGCTCGAGCGCCGAGTCAAACAAGCCCTCGTTGTCTCGGCGGCGAGTCTCACGCAGCATGTATGTATGTACAAACTCGTAACGTTTGTGTTGCACAACCACAACCCAAATTCCCTCCGGCGCCGCTTCCTTCAGTTTGCGTCCCGCTCCGGGGGGGGGGGGGGGAGGAACCCTCTGCCTCGGCTTTCGTCAGCAATCGAGTACATGCATCGTCATCGCCGGCTGGGTGTGGGAAGAAAGAATCGCGCAGATTCGACGGCGGTCTGTGGTTGTGTGTGCCTTTCGGGGGTTTTCCCCTGTTCCCCGCCGCGCTGCTCCATGGCCTTGGTAGGGTCGGCCGGCGGTTGTTACCTAAAAAACTGTCCGGTCAAGAAGGGCCGAGAATTGGGTTTGTCCTGTGCTCCCCACCCCCTCCGGCGATGTCCGCGCCGCTCCCGTGCCGCTCTCGAGTTGAGTATGTAGAGCAAACGTGATGGAGGGGGTGGGGGCCGGTTCGGAACCTGATTCGGTAAGTCCTTGGCTCGCCGTTGTTATATCGGGGAATACAGATGCGATCTGTCTCGGCTCTGGGCGTAGGCTTGTCAGCTCTCTGCGCTTTGCGTGGGTCACACGACGGGGATTGGAGTAGGGTGTGTGCCGCAAGGATCTGAAACTATTGGGATGGGGTGGCATTGAAAAGGCCTCGTCGAGGAGCGATGTGATGTGTGAGATGGGCAGCGTCTAGAAGTATATACACTCTTGCTATTGGTATCTTGTAGATGGTGTTGCAAGTCATGGCTTCGCGCTGTTCACCAATAGGGTATGAGAGATAGACTTCGGGCTCCCAGAAATGGCAAGACAGGGTTGATGAGTCGCTTGCTCAGTGCTAGTTCCAAGGCAACGTGAAGTACTCTGCGCTATGTGGCTGTTTCTAATGATATGCTAGATAGGTGCTAAAGAGGCACACAAGCTAGACAAGTATAAAATAAGAGAAGCCAGACGTCCCCTTCCATGGTTGAGGAATACCGGTGGCATCCAATTCGCTGACATCCATAACTATTGTGTCAGACTTGGCTTGATATAGAAGCAGAGACGACAAGGATCGGCGGTGGGAGATCTCCTGTTGGTTGTACAAAGTCGGCATTTGTCCACACGTTGGTGGCCTAAGGGAAAAGAAACACCCACGGTGGGGGAGCAAGTCAACTGAAGTCGCTTGTATCAGCATATATCTCCCCCAGGGCTTAGATTAATGATAGCTACGGCCAGGATGCAAGTAAAGTCTCGGATTCCGGTATGAGATTTGCAATGTAGTTGTGACAGTCGCAGGAGTTGATTCAGGAAGAGGACTGCGGCTTCTTGAGTGCTAGCACTTCACTTGGCCAGTTGATGACGGATGAGTCGCATAGTCCCTCGCATTAGAGAGTGTCTCACACATTCTTTATCCATTTCAAGTCATTAGTTTCCCAACTGTAGACTGTGTGACTGTGTCCCTTTAGTCGTACCTCCTCAACCCCCTCAACTCCAAAGTAAAACAAGTCCTTTAGATGACACTTTGTTGGCTCCTATATCCTACCGATGCCAGAGTTATTATCCTCTTCAAATTCCCTGCGTTAGGACGAGCATCAACCATGCAAACTCAGCCCAGCCCCTTAAGCGCTCTGTTCCATCTGAGAGTTGAGTGAGGTGTGATGACCGACCTTCGATGTGGGAGCTATGACATAATTACCCATCTATCTGAGAGACAGAGCCACTTCTAACCTCCATGAACCAGTCCGTTACGCCAATAGAGCCCAGGGGTTGCCCCTTTCCGTCCAACAACACGCTCGTCATCAGCGATATACAATAACCCTAACCCTATCACAACCTGCTCTCTGAACATCGGCCTGCATCTTCGCTTCCGCATCTCATTCACCATCTCATCTGCAAACCGGCATCAAAACACTGCACAGAGGGGCGGGCGACATAAACTTGATCTCAGCTACCAATCAAAACCACTCACCCACCACCAACCTCGAGAAAAAACACACCATGAGCTCACTCAACCGCCCCGCCCGGGCCACCAACAAACAAGCTGAAGGCTCCTCCTCATCATCATCATCACCAGAGGAAGAAGAAGACTACATGACAATGGCCATCCCCGACACCACCAGCACAACCACTTTGGCCGGCAGCAGCAGCAACCCACCATCCTGCCCCCGAAAAAGCGAGACCTCACTCCAACGCCACCAACGCCTCCGCCGGGAAGCCGAGGCCCGCGCCCGGCCCAAGTCCAAAGCCGAGCTCGCCGCCGAGGCCGACGCCCGCCGCGAGGCCGCCCTCGCCCAGTCCCTCTTCACGTCCCAGCCCAAGAGCAAAGGCCTGGCGATGATGGCCAAGATGGGGTTCAAGGGCGGAGCGCTGGGGAGGAAAGCAGAGGCGCCATCGCTGTCGGCATCGCCGTCGTCGGCGCAGGGCGCCGAAGGGGACGGGGCCAGGACGGAGCCGATCCGGATCGAAATCCGCGACGGGCGCGAGGGCATCGGGTTGGACAGCGAGCGGAAGCGCAAGGTGCGCGAGGCGGCCGAGGCGGCTGGGGAGAGGGCGAAGCGGGCCAGGGCGGAGGAAGGGGAGTACCGCGAGCGGATGAGGCGGGAGCGGGAGGAGGCGCGGTGGGAGCGGCAGCTTGTTGCGGGCCAGAAGGTTGCCGAAAGGATGGCGGGGGAGAGGGAGGACAGCGTGGGAGATGGAAAGGCGGTGGCGCGGCCGTTGAGGGCTGTGCCGGTGGTGTGGAGGGGCCTGGTCAGGGCGCGCGAGGAGGCCGAGAGGGATAGGAGGATGAGGTATGATCTTGAGCAGGGGCTATCGCGGCTGCCGACGTATGAGGATGCGGAGGAGGACGAAGACGATAAGAAGGCGTTGGGCAAGGCCGGGACGGCGTACGTTACGGCCGAGGACTTGGACGAGGAGGATCCCGAGCTGGACGAGTTCAACGCGTTGCCGGCGGATGAGAAGCTACGGCGGGTGGTGGAGCACTTGCGCGAGGAGCACTACTACTGCTTCTGGTGCAAGTTTACGTATCCAGACGAGAAGATGGAAGGGTGTCCGGGGTTGACCGAGGAGGACCACGATTAGGTATTCGCGTTGTAATCGCATGGGTTCTGCCGCTCTGGCCGGGGTAGCGAGTGGAGATAGCAATAGGACACGATCTCGGAGTGGTCATGATTACATTTGTTGTACAGCATCTACACATGGCCAGCCATCATTTGCTTGCCCAGCTTCCTATGCCTCGCAATCTGATCGGCATCCTTCCGTACCACAATATCGTACACACCCATCTCCCTCGCAGCCTCATCCAACAGCTGCTTCACTTCTTCCTGGCTCACGCTCTGCGCTCTCGCCTTGAGCAGAATGAGCTTCTCTAGCACATCATGGAGCTCGTCGACTTTCTCTTCCTCGGTCATGTCCACTCCCGCATGGCCCCCCTTGATCAGCTCCATCCGATGCCTCTTCATCAGAGTCTCAATTGTCTTCCTACCGGCCACAAGACGCTCCGTGTTCCGCTTAGTCCTGACTTGCAGGGACCCGGCACCGGTGGCCAGCTCGATGAGCAGCGCCTCGGGCGGGTGGAAGGCAAAGAGCTCCTTCATTGCCCGCGCGGCAACGATTACGCCCCTGTAATCCTTTGCCTTGAGCATACTGAACAAGATGGTCCGGGGCAACTGGGCAAAGAT
The DNA here is from genome assembly GCA_023628455.1 of Chaetomiaceae sp. B2702. Classification (NCBI taxonomy): domain Eukaryota; kingdom Fungi; phylum Ascomycota; class Sordariomycetes; order Sordariales; family Chaetomiaceae; species Chaetomiaceae sp. B2702. Next base: position 134,791 of record JAMAKP010000047.1, read on the forward strand.
GTCGGGCGAATCAAACGTCCATTCAGCCTCGACCATGTCCCGGAAGAACTGCCTAGCCGCGGCAATGTCCTTCTTTGATAGGTCTGAATCCCGCTGGATTAGGCGATTGACTGAGAGGCTGTTGAATAATGTGAGGAATGTGTGCCCATCCGGGCGGATATTTTGCTCCCGGGTCATAGTCTGGTAGAGGCGGACTGCCTCGCTAGCCTCGCCATGCTGGGAGTATGACCGGATGATCTGGTTCATGAGGAAGCTCGTTGGACCAATTTCGGCTTGTTGGAGCACGCCGAACAGTCCCTGCAAGCGGTCATGAAACCTGCGCGAGCAGTAGTTCTCCGCTAGAAGGGAAAAGGTCTCGGCGGTTGCCCTCGTTTGACAAATGAACTCCGGCTCGCCCTCGCCGTTTTCGGCCGCCGGAACATTGTACGGGTCGTAGAAACGGACAACTTCTCCCCGTTGTCGCAATTTGACATAGTCGAGACGAGCGCGAATCATGGCCCAAGCCAGAGTCTCGCCTTTTTCGACGTTCTCAGCAGAGCCCGATCGCAGCCAAGCTCCGATGAGACCGTTGAGCTGAATGGGAGATGGCGTTATCCCCTTGTTCTGAACATACACCACCACCTTGTGCGCGCCTTCTAGATCGCCCACTCCGATGAGCCGCTTCAGCCACTTCCCGATAAAAAAGTGGTTGCCAACCGTTAGCGGTAGCCTTGTCTTCCCTCGGATATCGATGGCCTTCGAGAACATCATGTCAACAAAGGCCTGCAAGGCGTATTCGACGCAGTCTGAGGTCAAGAACACGGCGATCACTTCGTCGTAGTCCTCAATTGTCATAGTCTCTCCGAGGAGGGTACGCATGTGGCTGTAGGACTCCCACGCTTGGTCGACGGTCGTCTTCTTGGCTGCCAGCGCCCGGGTGATGGGTATGAGAATACGTGCGTTGGGCGGATGAGAGGACCTGAGAAGCGTCTCGGCGGCTCGCTGCGCCCGTTCCGTGTCTCCATGCAGACAGCACATTCGAACGCCGAGTTCCCAGTAGTCTGTAAACGTCTCGGGCTTCGACCCAAGTGTAACAACGCCTTTCTTCCATGCCGCAATGGCCTCTTCTTCCCAGCCCTCGATGAACATGGCTTCGATGGCGAGGAGCTGCTGCGAGTCCCGTAGAGGCACGCCGGCCGCCTGCATATCCTTCGCGAGCATGTAGATGTGCTGCATGCGGTTGGGGTTTTCCACGCCCTCCCCTTCGTACGATAGGATCATCCACAGGAAATTCCACACGTCCCCGGGCACGTTTTGCCAAGCCATCGACAGCGTCTTCCTTGCAGCTGAGTAGTACTTCCAGCACTCAGCCACATCTCTGGCTCTCGGAATGCCGCCCTTGACTACGCTCTCCCGCGCCAGGAAAGTATTCAAGCTGGCCACGGCCCGTTGGCGGGGCCCACTGAATCCCGCGATGCGCAGAAGCCCGTATTCTTCGGCCTCTGGACCGGTCTTGCCCTTGTACTGCAGCCGGAGCGTCTTCTTGAATTGCTTGCGCAGTTCGTCGGCCTTGTCCTGTCCACCCTGCTTCTCCATGCGCCGCAGCATTTTTGCCGTGTTGATCATCTGTTTCTCCAGGTCGTTGATGGCTGTCTCGATCTCCGAGTCTAATCCGCCGCTGATTTCGTCGAACTCGTCGTTACCGCGCAGGCGCCGGAACCGACCGGGCGCCTCCTGGTTGAAGTAGTTGACATCGAGAGGCCCTGAGGAAGAGGGCGTGGGCTCGGGTCCACGTTCGAATTCTTCGACCAAGATCCTCTGGAGTGCTGCGGGATCTGGCGCGCCCCCAGCATCCCGGAGGTTCGGAGGGCGCGGCTGCGCTCTCCGGGCGGCGTTTGAGGATGGTCTTGAAGGTTGTCTTGCAAGCCATGGCCGCGCATTCACTGGCCGCAGACTGTCAAGACACGACTTGCAGACATAGCTGCTGCATCGGCCGAGATCAAGAGCAAACGTTCTCGGTGGCATTGTACAGGAGTCGCGCCTACCGGAAATACATTGACATTATTAGGGGGGGAAAAAACAAGGGCGGCAGGAGTGTTGTGTAGGAAGTCGGTGATGGGATCTTCACTCGCCCAAGGTTCAAGGTCCATTTTAGGTGCTTGCACATTGACTTGCCCCCTGTCTTCCGCAGCGTCTTTTTTTATGGGGCACTCCACCTGCCGCTTCTTATCAGCGCGCAAGGCCTTTCCGATAAGGCAGCGGAAGCGGCTTCTAGGCATCAGACCGCCCGGCAGAATCAGCTGGACCCTCCCAAAATTTTGGAAACTCTCAATTGCGAGAAGTGCATCCTGATCTCATTCTTCCGGCGCATTTCCGACTGCCATTGGAAATCGCACAACCACCAACCACCATGTCCGGCGCCAAGCCAGAATTCGTGCGCTTCACAGGCCACCGGGCCTTCACTCAGCGCCTGGTGCTCTCGACGCTCACGGGCCGCCCAATACACATCTCCAAGATCCGCTCGTCGTCGCCCACAAACCCCGGCCTGGCCCCGCACGAGGTCTCGTTTCTGCGCCTGCTCGAGTCCGTCACCAACGGTAGCGTCATCGACGTGTCGTACAGCGGCACCACCATAACCTACCAGCCGGGGCTCATCACGGGCACCGTTCCCGGCGTGGGTGCCTCGCTCGCCAGCGACGCCATCGAGCACGTGTTACCCGCCGCCTGCACCCGCGCCGTGACCTACTTCCTCCTCCCGCTCGCCCTGCTGGCGCCCTTCTCTAAGGCCCACATGAACGTGCGCTTTTCCGGCCCGGGCGTCATCACGTCGGCCACGCACGCCACCGGCGACCTATCGATCGACACCTTCCGCACGGCCGTGCTGCCGCTGTACGGGTTGTTTGGTATACCGCCCGCGCGCATCGAGTTGCGCGTGCTGTCGAGGTCATGCCCTGGCCCGGGGGGCAAGGGCGGCGGTGGCGTGGTCGAGTTGCGATTTGCCAGCCAGGTGCGGCTGCCCAAGACGTTGCATCTGAACAGGCGGCCGGGGAGGATACGGCGGATCCGCGGCGTGGCGTACTGCACAGGCGTGTCGGCGAGTCATAACAACCGGATGATCACCGCTGCGCGGGGGGTGCTGAATCAGTTGGTTTCGGACGTGCATGTAGCGGCGCAGTATGATCCGGCGCCATTGGTGAGCGAGAAGGGGAGCGCACAAAAGAAAAAGATTGGTATAGGGTTTGGGTTGAGTTTGGTGGCTGAGTCGAGTGCGGACGGTGTGATTTATGCAGCCGACGAGGTAGCGCCAGCCGAGGGAGGGGTGGTGCCCGAGGATATTGGCACGCGGTGCGCATATCAGCTACTCGAAGTTATTGCGCAGGGGGGGTGCGTAACCGGTGCGGCCGCACCTACCGTGCTTACCTTGATGGCGATGGGGTCCGAAGACGTCGGGCGGTTAAGGATGGGGAGGGAAGTAATGGCGCGTGAAGAGATAATAGGGCTGGCGAGGGATTTAAAACAGTTTGGGGCGAGCAGCTGGGGTATACGGGATGCTGGCGATGACGACGGAGCGGGCGATCTGATGATCTCAGTAAAAGGGACAGGGGTGGGCAACGTGGGTAGGAAGGTAGCATGACGAATTGAGGCTGGTCTGGAGACGCAGCAGCTGACCCATCACTTCACCGGCCCTCTGTCCATGGCGACAAGGTCCAAGAGTGGTGCAAGCAAAACCTGTGCAAGGCATTATTACTACCGCTGTTGCGCCCGGATGAGCCTGCCCCTCCGTTCCGCGGCAAGAGCAGCAAGCGTAGCGCCATAACCGAGCGTCCGAAGTGAGTAGGCGGCCGCACCTTGAGCGCCATTTCCCACCGTCCGGACAGCGTGGATGACATGGAAGTTGGCCAGAACAGCGTTACCGGACCTGATGATGTCCAACATGTCCGCGCTTGCGGCAGCCGACGCATAAGTGTTTCCCCTTTGTTCTTCGTCCGTCGGGCCCCGCCTCTCATCCTCCTGACTGCTGCCGGTCCCGGAAAGTGGCTGTAATTCCATTCCCTCGGCGTCCCCTATATGCGTATGTGTTTCCTCTCTCAGTACCCCGCGCTCTTCCGCGTCGTGGTCTTGCGTCGTCTCTGCCGCAGCCTCCTGCTCAGTCTGATCACCGCCGGAACTGATTGTCAGCAACGACGGCGAGACAGCTTTCTTCAGCCTCTCCCGCTCTTGATGTACCGCCAACATCAAACATTGTGCGCCTAGAATCACCAGATCGAAGGTTAGAAACGCGAGCTTCGATGTTGGTGGCTTCTGTCCAATAAAGTCTATGATGACGCCTCCGTGTAGATAGCCGCGTGTCGCCTCGCCGGCTTCTGGCAAGCCGAAGAAGATATGCGCAAAGATACAAAGAACGCTCGGAACGAAGATGGTGTAGATGTGGGGCTGCTCGGCTGGTAGGAGGAGACCATCCTTGGGCGTCAGGAACGAGTAGTGTGGTAGGAGGCGGAGGAGAAAGCGGAAAAACGAGCACCTGAAGCAGCAGACAGCCAGTCAGCGAACTCTCGAGGGGAAGAGTACGGCGCGGCGACAACAACCTACTCCATATAATACAAGGTGCAGATATAGACGAAGACGATCATGTCGAGGCTCTTTTGCAGGTGGCTGACGAGCTCGAGCTTCTTGACCAAGCCCTCTCGCCGCTTCTCCTGCTGTCGCGACGTCGGACCCTCGCTAGGCTGGCCATCGTCGCGGCTTCCCTCGGCGTGCATATTGTGCTCGTCAACATCGTGCTCGCCATCATCGGACCGGGGCGGGAGTTGCCGGGCCGCAGAGCTCGGGCCCGGATCATCGTTCATAGCTCGCCGCTGTTGGGTGAGATAGGCAAGGTGTAGAAAGTGGTGCGAAGATTACATAGCTGTTGCCGGTGCTTCAGCTTATTGGAATGCCATCCGACAGGGATCGATGCCCTCACATCAAATCGCTGAATGGTGCATTGGAAATGTTGGTTTTGGGAATGGGATGTGGGCCAGATGCAGGCGCCCGTCGATTGATGCTGCGCGATGGCGTGGCCCATGTCCGGCTGCTGCCGAGTGTCATCTGAATGCCAAGCCACCGATGAGTCCTGGCTTAGCTAAATCAAGGGTTAGGGCTGATAGCCTGTCGTGCCTGTCTACCTGTTGATGTTGACTTGGTAGTCACTGGTAGTGTAAGCTGGCTGCTTCGTGGAGAGTGGGCCTGACAGATGACTATTGTTTGAAATTGTAGGTGGTAGGTAAGATACCAAATAATAGGTAGGTACCTACTCTCAAAGTGCAAATCAGAGGGATATCGTCCATGTCTGCTACACTACCTAAAATAAGAGAGGTGGTGATAGCAAGCCTGGCCCCCCTCTACACAGATAGGTTCGGGTCTCTTTGGCTGATGAATAAGTTTCCCGCAGTTGATGTGGCCTAAAACGAGGGAAGAGTACCTTATCTCGACTCCCTGGTCTCTTTTCAAAGTAAACCACAACGTCGTGAGCCCATCGCAATAACGAAGTTAGATGAAAGATCGGATGGAAGCAGCCATGACTCAAGTAGAGGAGGCCTTTCAGTCTTTCGTCATTTTCTCTTTTTCCCCCCTAACATAACTATCATCTTTCCATCGCTTTTATCACCACAACCGTCATCTCCCCATCTGTCTCTCTATTTATCTTTTTATCTACATATTACTTGTGACTTCTTGAGCCCAACCTCTGAACGCATGGCCATACGCGAATGACGAATGTTGAGTGATTCCCCCCGGTCTGGTCAAACCTCCGTGCTTCACCGCCGAGTTCCAGGTCCTCAAGGAATTGGCCAATTAGACGCATGCACATTCACCGGCTGAGCTCTGAGCTATGCGGGGCTGAAATAGACTGCTGCGGGGTCCACTGTAACCCAGAAAGGTCCAGCATGCAATTCTTGACTCCGGCGACCAATTTGGCGACAGCCTCTTCCAGGAACCAGGGAGGCCAGGGATGGGCCAGTTGTGACTATCCCCTCCAAATCGTCTTCATGATACATTTTTACAAAGTACCAAGCATAACCATTGCATTGTGAAAGGAGGAATTTGATGAGAGATCTGGAGTTGAGCACCGAATGGGCACCTCAAGGACCCTTACTGTAGTAGGCTCTTCCACAAAATCCCCAGATTCCGATGTTGCATTCCAGCAGCTTCACGACTCTGGCTTCAGGAACCGCACCCTTCAGGTTCCGGCGTCGGATGGCCCTCCGAACCGGTAGCATGGAAAATTTTGCGCGTGTGCTGGGGTCTGATCTGCAAGTGGAAGCACTGAGAGAGGACGAAGAGTCACAGCTTATCGCTTCCTTATCGCTCCCCACACCGAACACCGGCCGATCTTTCTTTTTTTTGGGCCAGCGCAATCGCGATCCCGATTTTGTCATAAATCCCATCTTTTGCTTCACTCCCCCCACTGTTCAACCACCCAAAGGCGGCCTGGGACACTGCGACACTGCGACGTTGTCAATTGACAAAAAAACGAGGGACTGGAGTGCTGCCTGCGTCCTAGAAGCGGATTTTCTGACTGAGCAAGCATCTTCTGCTTCCGCAATCGCTTCCTCTCCGAACAAATGCTGTCGGCCGTGTGCAAGGCGGGCCGCGCTCCTGCCGTCCTCCGTCATGGTCGCCGCGTCCCAGTCACGTCCCCCCAGCTGAGGACATTGACCGCTGGCCCGCAGAATGGCCTCTTCCGCACACAGACAGAGTCCCCCAGCGCTAGGTTGAGTCAGAAACGGCTCTTCTCCGCCTCGAGGGCCATGGCGAGCGGCGGCGCTGCGCAACCCGCCCCTGATCCGAAGGCCTACCTCTCGAGCGGAGTGGTAAAACCTAAGGAGCATGTCGATGTCAAGAAGGTCCTTGTCATTGGCAGTGGTGGTCTCGCCATTGGCCAGGCTGGAGAGTTCGACTACTCCGGTATGTCTGTCACGCGAGCACTTCACACGCAAACGCAAACCAACCCCCCCTCCCCCCCAGGCGGTGAACAATGAGTCACACGAGGGCGTGTCAAGAAGTGCAGAGGCTGACGGCAGCCAACCCATTCAGGATCGCAAGCCCTCAAGGCCCTCAAGGAGGCCGGCGTGGCCTCTGTGCTCATCAACCCCAACATTGCTACCATCCAGACGAACCACGTCCTCGCCGACGAGGTCTATTACCTCCCGGTCACCCCTGAGTATGTCGAGTACGTCATCCAGAGGGAAAAGCCCGATGGCATCTTCCTGTCCTTCGGTGGCCAGACGGCCCTCAACCTCGGTGTCCAGATGCAGAAGCTGGGTCTGTTCGAGAAGTACGGCGTCAAAGTCCTCGGCACTAGCGTGCGGACACTAGAGGTCAGCGAGGACAGAGACCTGTTTGCCAAGGCACTCGAGGAGATCAACATTCCGATCGCCAAGTCCATCGCCGTCAACACAGTCGATGAGGCCCTCGAGGCTGCTTCCAAGATTGGCTACCCCATCATCGTCCGTGCGGCCTATGCGCTTGGCGGCCTGGGATCCGGCTTCGCGAACAACGAGGAGGAGCTTCGCAACATGGCCGCTCGGTCACTCACCCTCTCGCCCCAGATCTTGGTCGAGAAGTCGCTCAAGGGCTGGAAGGAGGTCGAGTACGAAGTCGTCCGTGATGCGAATAACAACTGTATCACGGTGTGCAACATGGAGAACTTCGACCCCCTGGGTATCCACACTGGTGACTCCATCGTTGTTGCGCCAAGTCAGACCTTGAGCGACGAGGAGTACCACATGCTGCGATCCGCCGCCATCAAAATCGTCAGGCACTTGGGCGTCGTCGGCGAGTGCAACGTTCAGTACGCCCTCCAACCTGATGGCCTGGACTACAGGGTCATTGAGGTCAACGCCCGTCTTTCCCGCTCATCTGCCCTGGCTTCCAAGGCCACCGGTTACCCATTGGCATACACTGCTGCCAAAATCGGCCTGGGCCACAGCCTTCCTGAGCTCCCCAATGCCGTCACCAAGACGACGACTGCTAACTTCGAGCCGTCTCTCGACTATATCGTCACCAAGATTCCCAGGTGGGATCTGTCCAAGTTTCAGCACGTCAAGCGGGACATTGGTAGTGCCATGAAGTCTGTCGGTGAGGTCATGGCTATCGGCCGTACCTTTGAGGAGTCTTTCCAGAAGGCTATTAGGCAGGTCGACCCCGGGTTCGTCGGCTTCCAGGGCGCAAAGTTCGCGGATCTGGATTACGAGCTCCAGAACCCCACGGATCGCCGCTGGCTGGCCGTCGGCCAGGCCATGCTTCACGAGAACTACACTGTTGATCGCGTCCATGACCTGACCAAGATCGACAAGTGGTTCCTGTATAAGCTCCAGAACATTGTGGACTGCACTAAGGAGCTCCAGCAGGTTGGCAGCCTCCGTGGTCTTAAAAAGGAGCACATTCTCAAGGCCAAGAAGATGGGGTTCTCGGACAAGCAGATCGCTGCGGCTGTTGGCAGCACCGAGGACGAAGTCCGCGCCCGTAGGTTGGAGTTTGGCATTCGCCCGTGGGTCAAGAAGATTGACACCCTCGCGGCCGAGTTCCCGGCGGATACCAACTACCTTTACACCACTTACAACGCCTCGACGCACGACGTCACCTTCGAGGACAAGGGCACCGTCATTCTTGGCAGCGGTGTCTACCGTATCGGTAGCTCTGTCGAGTTCGACTGGTGTGCCGTTAGCGCCACTCTTGCCCTGAGGGAGATGGGTGAAAAGACGGTGATGATCAACGTATGTACAAAGCCCCCAAGACCTGTACTGACGATGCTGACAACCCCACTGTACAACCCCGAAACCTATAGTACTGATTTCGACACTGCCGACAAGCTCTACTTTGAGGAGTTGAGCTATGAGCGTGTCATGGATATCTATGAACTGGAGAATGCCAGCGGCGTGGTTGTCTCTGTCGGCGGTCAGCTGCCCCAGAATATTGCTCTCCGTCTGCAGGAGACGGGCGGCGCCAAGGTCCTCGGAACGGATCCTCGTGACATTGACAAGGCCGAGGACAGACAGAAGTTTTCTGAGATTCTTGACAGCATTGGTGTCGACCAGCCGGCGTGGAAGGAACTCACCTCGGTCGAGGCTGCCGAACAGTTTGCTGAGCAAGTCAGTTATCCTGTTCTTGTCCGCCCTAGCTATGTCTTGTCCGGTGCTGCCATGACTGTGATCCGCAGCAAGGAGGACCTGAAGGAGAAGCTGGAGGCTGCCTCCAATGTCTCGCCCGACCACCCCGTCGTCATCAGCAAGTTCATCGAGGGGGCGATGGAGATTGACGTGGATGGTGTCGCGTCCAAGGGCAACTTGATCATCCATGCCGTCAGCGAACACGTGGAGCAGGCTGGTGTCCATTCTGGCGACGCCACCTTGGTTCTCCCTCCTGTTACTCTAGACGAGACCACGATGGATCGTGTCAAGGAAATTGCTCAGAAGGTTGCCAAGGCCTTCAAGATCACCGGCCCCTTCAACATGCAGATTATTAAGGCCGAGGACCCCGAAGGCGGTCTCCCTGCGCTGAAAGTCATCGAGTGCAACCTGCGCGCCTCGCGGTCGTTCCCCTTCGTCAGCAAGGTCCTCGGCACTAACTTCATTGACGTCGCCACCAAGGCCCTCGTTGGCAAGCAGGTTCCCGACCCGACCGACCTGATGGGTGTCAAGCGCGACTACCTCGCCACCAAGGTGCCACAGTTCTCGTGGACTCGTCTTGCCGGCGCTGATCCCTTCCTCGGCGTCGAGATGGCGTCGACCGGCGAGATGGCCTGCTTCGGTAAGAACCTGGTCGAAGCCTACTGGGCCTCAATGCAGTCGGCTATGAACTTCCGCGTGCCTGAGCCCGGAGAGGGTATCCTCTTTGGCGGTGAGCTGAGCAAGAACTGGCTCACCACGGTGGTCGACTACCTCGCCCCCTTAGGCTACAAGTTGTATGCCGCCGACCAGGAGGTCAAGCAGTACCTCGAGTCGACGAGCAAGCACAAGCTCAACGTCGAGGTGATTGAGTTCCCCAAGGAGGACAAGCGTGCGCTGCGCGAGGTGTTTAAGAAGTACGACATCCGTGGCGTCTTCAACCTGGCCCAGGCCCGTGGTAAGACCGTCATGGATGTCGACTACGTCATGCGCCGCAACGCCGTCGACTTTGGCGTGCCGCTCTTTATGGAGCCTCAGGTCAGTTCTTCTCTCTCCGTTCTGGCTGATGGATACAAGAAACTAACGTTCTTTTTCTGCGATAGACCGCCATGCTCTTCGCTCAGTGCATGAGCGAGAAGCTGCCTCGCCCGGAGGGCATCCCCTCCGAGGTCCGCAGGTGGTCCGAGTTCATTGGCGGCAAGCCCTTGTAAATATTGATGATACCTTTCTATTAAAACCATCTTGATTGATTATGGAGTTTCTCGAACACAAAAGACAAAGTTAGGGGCGTTTCTAGGGGCTTTTTTAAAGGTCTTGGATTTCAGCGAGGATAGGGGGATCTTGTGCGTCAAGTTTTGGGGCTCTTATAATTTCGCGGTACTAGTTTCAGCGAGCAAAGCAACACTTTGAATGTGGCCTTGGTGTTTGTCGTTGCCGTCGTCGTCTTCGTTTTGTGTTTTTTTGTGTGGCCTAGTCCGGATGTCAGTCACTCACTGAGAGACATTAGCGTGGGGATCAAGGTTTGGCTTGGCGGTTTCATGCCATCATGATCGTGAGCGGATACCCAGTCATGTATGGATGGATGGTTCTCCAATGAAGAGCCTTGATAGTGTTTTATGGATTTTGACAGTCTCTAAGCTAACATGAATTGGTTGGGGTAAATTATAACTTTTTGCTATCAAGTGAGAAAGAGAGCTGGAGAGAAGGTGTAGCTACGTCTTTGTGTTGTTACTTTAGACGTAAGGGATTTCCTTTGTTCGGGGGACTTTCTACCTCTCTGCTGCTAACCTCGAGACATCACATCTTATGGGGCGAAATTATGTCACCGTCACATATCCCACCTGGCAACGAGGAGAAAGGCACCGAACACTTCAAGCCTTGACGAGCGCTTTACGTTAGTGATGAGCGATTGGTATAGTAGTTATGCGTTTGACCGAGATGATCTTGCAATGATTCTCGACCAATTGGCACTTGACGTTCACTTCACCCAAAGGGACTGGGCCAGTCCTCGTTTGTGGCCAGCTTTTGTAAAAAGAAAACCCCGTCATCACTCGTGAGTCTTCAAATGCACCGCGCCCATCACCCAGGCCAAATAACCTGCCAACCGCCGTCGTGTTGTTAGTCGTCTATTACCCAGACGCAGCCAAACTCCTGATCCGCAGGGCATCCATAGCACAGCACCCTCTTGCTCATTCCGTGTTCCCTGTTCCCTGGGTTTCGAACCCGACCTTGTTCCCTAGCATATGCCGGGATATAGACGAGCAATCGCCTTGAAACTACCCCTATGAAGGCGGCCCGGCCGGCGGCCGCCGTGAAACCGGCGATGACGAGCGAGGGTCTCCGTTCAGCCTGACAGCAGCAAATCGCTTAGCAAGGGGTTCTCGGACGTCGTTGGAACTATCAAGTCTGCTGCGCAACGACGACGAGTCGTCGTGATCGTCATCAGATTGTCGGGAACGCTTAGGAATTCGCTCACCAGTGGATTGCAGAATCATGTGCAGTGTCTGCCACCCCGTCGTCGACCGCAGCTGGAAGGACTCGGCCAAGTCGTGTTGGGTGGCAACCCGGCAGAGGAGGGCTTCTTCTTCCTGGAGAGGAGGAGGAAAGAAGGTTAGTATTTATGAAAAGGAAGAAGCTCTGGAGTACAAGAACATACCTTGGATAGGACTCCCATCCGATGGATGAAGCAGAGGAGGTGGAAATCGGAGACGTTCAAGCTGCTGTCTTTTTGTTGCACTTTAAGTGCCTTCGCAACGGCCGAAACATCCTGTGCTTCCCCGACATACTCCCTATTCTCAATGGGAAAACCGCTGTCCTTGAAGACTGGCTTGGGCGCCTCGGGGAACCCGTGAGTAAGCGTAACGAAGAGGTATTCAACCGGAAAGGCTGGCTTCGCATTCTCTTGCACGTTGGCGCCGTACTCGTTGATCCTGCGGTAGAACACCTCGGGGATGTACCGCGTCCTGCTTACTGAGCCATCGTCCTCTTCCTCGTCGCGAACTAGCATCTGAGTAGGATCAGCCGAGGGCTCAACGATGTCGGCCCTGACCATCTCGACGGCGTCATTGGACATTTGGTAGGCCGAGATCGAGATCTCGCCTTTCTCATTACCCGAGACGACACAGGTGACAAAGTTGGAACCAAACCTCCCCGTGTCGCTCCACTTGCTTGGTTTGGGATGCTGGGCTTGCATCCTTGCGGCGAATACCACTTCTTGAGAGGCAAGGAAGTAGGAGTCGGCATGGCGCTTGCATATGGCGCTTCCATCTCCCTGGCCTGCGTCTAGGAGATCGGTCCAGATGATGCCGACCTGTTCCAGTCCGCAGAACTTCGCGATCTTGTTGATCTCTTGTTCGTCCTCCCACGCGCTGAGCGAAATGCCGTCCACCTCGTCGACCTGCGGCGGTTCGTAGATTGCCTCCACCACAGCCTTGACACCAAGAGGCACCACATCGTACTCTAGATATTTGCCGTATAGGATGCCCAGGCGTTGTGTTCCGACTCGGCGCCAAGCATCGAGGAATTTGTCGACAATCTCCGGGGATGCAAACTCGACGTGGTCGACCATGCGGAACGGCTGGGGCTGTAACGTGATGGCGCTGGGCTGGCACTTGGTGCAGATGCCTTCTGGCCACTCCGGGTGCCCTGCCGGACAGTCCCGCTTCACTCGGTAGTAGGGTTCGACAAGCGGAGGGATGAAGGAGCTACCGAGCTCGGGCTTGTTTGTGGCCGAGTTGGTCTTGCGCATGTAAGCGTGGACCGACATGTACTTGATCTTCTTTTCTTCGAGGTACTGGGCGTTGAAGGGATCCAGAGGCATGCAGTAGTCGCACATGCCCTTTGGCCCGTGCCGGCACATCTTGTTATCCCTTTTCCTCGGAATCTTGCCATCCTGCTTGTCTAGCCGATCGTCTAGGGGAGACTGCCTGACCACCTCCCAGGGGTTCTTGATTCGCTCGGCCGATGTGTTGGGGGGTGGGTCGATGGGGTGGTCTTCGGTCGGCAGGATCGGTTTCCCGTTGAGTCGGTTTGTAGACGACGAGATGGACGTAGGTAAATCAGGCTCAGAGGCGCCGTTTGTGGCGGCATCTTGATGTTGGTAGTTGATGAATATGAGGTCGCCGTGACTATCATGCAAGTAAGTGTCAGTTTCGACAGTCCCGCGGTGCGCCTTAAAGCACACCACCAAGCGGGTGCGAATTGTCTTGCCTCAATCCAGTCTGGCTGAGTTTGAACTTGGCAATTTCCCCAACCTTCTTCGCGTCGCTGCCGGTCGGCTGGTTCGAGAGGGTGATGGTTCCGGGGCTGACGGTCGGAGGAAGCTTCGGGACAAGCTGCGTGACAGTTCGTTAGTCCTCCTGACCAACCCTTGGGTTCCGCCGGCAACGGGTTCTCTTGATAGATGACAGTACCTGGGCGATGAGATCGCCAAATGTGCTGTCCTTTTCCACTGTCAGACGGAACATGCCATCCGGCGAGCGTAGCCGCAGCAGCATCTTGGAATCTTGGATGTGGGGACTGAGTCGGTCGTTGACCCTTTCGTTCAGGTAGTTACTTAGTTGAGTGTTGTTGTTTTGTGCCAGTTCCTGGTGCCTGCTACCTACTCGAAAAGAAGCGGCAGCTGCAGGCATTCGCACCTCGATTTGCATTTGCATGGAAGTCTTTCGTCATTCAAGCTGCCTAGAGAACAATGCTGCCCCTCAGCCCCACCTAGGTGTTCAGGCGGCCCTCGCGGCTGCATCCCTTGTTGCCGGCCGTGTGGCCATGGCCCATGGGTCTTGGCGCCAAGACACAACTGTCAAGCTGGCCATTGCAGGGCCACCTTTCCACAGTGGCAGACGCAGCGCCCGAATAATCAACTTCAACTTCACTTTCTTTGCTTCACCAAGACACGGTGCCAAACTTCCACGCTCCTTTTTTATTTCCCAGGGTCAAGGCTGCGCGCATTCTCACACCATCGCAGCGCACTCATATCTCGTCATGTTTGACATCAATTGGAGGGGGCTGCTGCTGGCCCTGGCGTACCTGGTGGTGCTGGTCGGCACTTTTCTGACATTCTCCCGAGTCTATCGCAGGAGGAAAGCCCGTACGTTCCCCGACTGCCTAGGTATCTCCTGCACATGGCGCCGACGAAAGCGACTGACACTTCCATTCTCTCCCCAGTCCAGAGCGCAAACCTCGCACCATGGTTCGGCCCGCATCTCCAGCGCAACATCTACCTGTCCCTGCTGCACATGGAGCCCGAGGAGGGGTCTGAGAAGGCACCCAAGGTTCCCGACAGCGTTATTAGGGCTGCGCTGCTACGCCGCGCCGTTGAGGACATCCACCGCATCATCCAGATCCGTACTGCGAAGCAAGCCTGCAGCTCGCTGCTGCAGCGGGGGAGCGTCGGCGACGACCTGTGGCAGCGGTTTCAGCGCGCCGAGAAGGAGATGGAGGAAGAGCTGCGCGATGTCGTAATGGAGGTATGCCGCCAACTCCGATACACCTCCCTCGCTATCATTTCCCCTGACTAACAGACGCAGGCCAATGCCCTCGTGCCGGGATGGGGCCAAATAATCTTCCAATCCGCCAACGAGATCGCCGCCAACAAGGCGCTACGGGACCGGCTCGATGAGATCGAGGCGCAGACGGAGCATGACAAGGAGTGGTGGGAGAAGCGCCGGTCGACCATCAAGACCGAGTTCATGAAGGAGCTGGACGATCAGTCGGAGAAGGGACAGGCCAAGACCGGCAGCGAAGACGAGGCAGTGCTGGTCGACACAGACACGCCGTCGGCCACTCCGTCAGGGGCTTCCAAGAAGAAGAAGGGCAAGAAATAGGGTACTTTGAGGAGCCGCCAGGCGAGTGAGTTGTGTCGGCTGCAGGGTGTACACTAAAAAGGGGTCAGGCGCCTGGGCCGTCGAATGCATAGTGCATGGCGTTGGGTGATACATTCGGGTTTCGCTTGGATTTGTTTCGTTCACAGTAGTAGTTGTTGTTGTTATGATGGAGTTGCTTCGTCGGCATGGGTGCGGCGATGGCAGTGGTGCCATCATTTTCTTCTTGGTACATACAAAGTACGCCAGAGAGCATTTTGTGGTCACCTTCGCTGCTGGTCTTTGCAAACATCGTCCATCGAGTGAATTTCGTATCGGGGATGCCGTACGTGTCTCCAACTTTTGGCCGTCCTGCACACAATCATTGCAGAAACCACACATTATTACGCCAGCAAATAACTAGGTAGGTAGGGAACTGAGCTACTAAGTAAGAGCCATCTAACCGTAGCAACATCAACATCAACAAAAAAAAAAAAAGATCACTCGCTCGCTTCAACTCCAACCCCGAAACAACCCTTTAATTAGTTAAATTAATACCACCACCCCATCTTCTTCCGAACCTCCTCCACCTCATCCCGGCGTTCCCTCTCCCTCCTCGCCGCCTCCGCAATCTCCTCCTCCGACCGCCCCAGCAGCACCTCCCGCAGCCCCTCCACCTCGGACGCCACAAAGAAGGAGGAAGAAGAAGAAGAAGAAGAAAAAGAAGAAGAAGAAGAAGAAGGAGACTCGCACCCCCTCAGCCCAATGAACCGGCCCAGTTTGCGCCTCTTCTCCTCGAGGCCCAGCCCCTCGCGCGGCCACGCGACGGGGCAGGGGTACTGCGCCGTCCAGGGGCCCGGGGTGCGCTGGTGGTAGAAGTGCGCCAGCGCGTCCAGCTGCTCGTCGGTCAGCAGCCAGAAGGCGAGCAGCGTGCGCGGGAACGCCGGGTGGACCCGGCCCGTGGTGAGCTGGACCAGCGGCGCGAGCCGGAGCGACATCTGGGCGAGCTTGCTCGAGAAGGCTGGGTTGACGGCCGCGCGGCGGGTGCTGAATGCCGTCGACGGTTCGGTGCCCGCGCCGGTGGTCGGTTGGGTTGGTGGGCTTGTTGGGGTGGGCGGGATGGTGTCGGTGGGGGAGGTTGGTTGGTGTGAGGAGGGGCGTTCCATTTTTTTTTTGGGGGGGGGGGGGGATGATTATGATGATGATGATGATGATGATGTTGCAAAAGATAGCGGTAAGCTTGTTGCTGTTGTTGTTCTTGTTATTGTTGTTGATGATCAGAAAGTCTGAGTACGCGGTCCCGGCGGATGACAGCAGGAGTAAATAAATAAATAAGAATATGTTGTGCCTTTTCAGAGGCGAAAGAGCAAGGGTTTTGTTCTGGGAGTTTCAAAGACGTCAAGAGAAGTAGAACGCGCTCGTGAAAAAAAGATGCTGCCAGCAGCAGAATATAGTAGTAGCCAGTCTCTTCCGGAGTTGGGTTTTGTCTGCCGTCTCGAGACAACAACAGGGTAAATAATGGCTCTCTTGCTGTGGAATGAATGCAGAATCAATGCCCAACTTCGGGGGTCATCTGGTGCTCTTCTTGTAAGCGCCCACGAGAGTCGAGAGGAAACCTACTTCTTTCGAAGCAGCTCCTTTCTCCCGAATCGGAAATGCGTAACCCCCTACTGCTCCCCTATCTTTGTTCGTCTGCTGCTATCTTTGGCCGCTAAGACATGTTCAGCCCGCTTCTTCCTTTGATGATTCCGAGAACAACCAAGACATTGTCCAGGAATGTCATGAACAAGACATTCCAGAGAACTCCCCCGCCAACAATGCATTCTCTCTCTCCAACGACGCGATTGTTCGGGAAACCCTGGTCCCGGATCCGGTCGGCTGAGCGAGTTAGAGCCACTTCAGCTTGGCAACGTGATCAGCCTTCTTTTTGCTCTGCTTCACAAAGCCCATCATCCGGAGCTCCGCCAGGCCGCGGTAGAAGTGCACCAACGCAGACCGCTCGTCGAGTCCAACGTCGGATTCTTCGCCGACAAGCGCGTAGTAGGCCGACCACAGGTCTGCGACATTGATCAGGGCCCCCGTCTCCAGGTAGAGGTGGTACAGTATCGCCGTCGTGGGCAGCGTCGACTCGAGCCCCCCGTTCGCCCTGCCGCAACACGTGCAAGCAAGGTAATCGTGCGGCCGCGAGAGAGCACGGCCGAATGTGGCTCCTGGGCGGGGGACAAAGACGTCGCGGTAGGGCGATTTGTAGTCGAAGACCCAGAGCTCGTGAAGAAAGAGATTGTCAATCGGATCGCAGTGCACATTCTGGGACAACAAGTCCAACAAAGCGTCGATGGCTTTGGTAAAGGCTTTGTCCTCTTCGCTCAGAGTTGCCGTGTCCCGGCTGAGCTGGACTTTCTGCGCGACTACCGTGGTACGCATGACCCGGCTTTGAGCGCTGTACTTGCTTTTGAGGGCCGTGCCGTTGCTCCTGGAACGCTCGACCAGGCCCTCGACTTCGTCGTAAAGGTCTGCTAGGGACACCACAAACTCCTCGGCGTCCACGTCCCAGCTATCGAGCCCGAGTTCCGGGCTTCCGACCTGGATCGCACGCAACAGGCGATTTATCAACGACAGAAACTCGTCGGGGCTTTGCCGTTTCACAGCATCCTCTAGCGGAAGAGTACCGGACGATTGCCCGATATCAATGCCACTGCTCAGGGCTAGTATATAGAGGTCCGTGAACGAAGTAGAGGTCAGTCCCGTGGATGTCAGCAGATGCAGTGACCGCAGGAGACGCCGCAGGTACTCTTGTCGTTTTTGGCCTTGCTCCAAGGTCTGTGCGACAAGATATTCATCGTCCTCAATCAGAGACTGTGCGTGGTTCAGTTGCCTCGCCTCCAGTGCCGCCTCGGCCTCGGCCTTGAAGGAGTCGAGGGTCCGGACCGCCTCGATGTGCTCTGGCTGCAAGAGCTTGCGGTCCAGTCGGGCGTCGCCAGCCAGCAGCATGCTCAGCGGATTCGCGTAAAAGTGACACATGTAAGCGTACTTCAACGAGCCGATGAACACGTGGATGCCCGCCACCTGGTCCTGCTGGCGCTCGACCAGGCTCTGGAGCAGCGAGGGCCCAATTCGCAGACCGGCTTGCGTCCCGGCCACGGCACTCTTGATGACGCTCTCGAGGACCGAGTTGGCCTGCACGACGTCAAATTGAGCGCCGTAAAGCTGATTGGCGGTGCATTTGAGCAAGCGTGCCTGGAAAAGGTCGACTGAGGTGGCGACGCCGAAGAGCACGTCAAACTGAATACGGTCACGCCAGGAACTATTGCTCACAGTCAGCTTGGTGCCCCTTTAATTTTCCTCTCCCGGCCCAGACAGACCAGCGGAGACCTACTGGAAGAGAGTGATTAGGTCAGTCAGTAAACCACTCTCAAACGCCTCGCTGTCCTGGAACGCAACAACCACGCGCCGTGACTGGTGCGGTTGCTGGTTGAGGAAGACGTGCAGCCCTTCGAGGTCGTAATCGAGGTATTTCCTACCCTGCGCCCACCATCACATCTGATCAGCTTCGGGTCCTGACGTTGACAGCTCTAACACTCGGCGAGTACCACTTACACCCCGAGTGACTTCAACATCCACATCCTCTTCGTCACTGGCCCCACTCGCCGTGGCATCCCGGATGATCTTCTTCAGCACCGCCTTGAAATTCGGCGCCTCCGATGCGCGCAACCGGACAAACCTTGGGTGGGTATCAGTGGACGACGCGCAGAGTCGCTCGGCCAGCTGCTCGAACAGGAGGTCCTGAGAGGCAATATTGGGGCCCGTGATGATGAAGCCCGCTGTAACTTTGCCACTGCAACGTCCAAGGTAAGCCGGAGGTCTCGGCATGCTGGTCACACATGGGAACGTACGTCTCTGCCTCGGCGGCCTGCTGCAAGAAGGCGGTGACCTCGTCCAGCGTGTTTTGGTTCGCTTCTCTCAGGACGTGCTACCCCGATGTCAGCAGACGACTCGAGACATCCAG
Source organism: Chaetomiaceae sp. B2702 (assembly GCA_023628455.1). NCBI lineage: Eukaryota > Fungi > Ascomycota > Sordariomycetes > Sordariales > Chaetomiaceae > Chaetomiaceae sp. B2702. The sequence continues at coordinate 153,720 of JAMAKP010000047.1, forward strand.
CACATAAAAAACAGCTAGCCAAGCCTCGTTTTTACCTGGATGCGATCCTCAAGAACCGGCCACGCCGTCTCGAACAGCTCCTGTCGTAGTCGCACAGCATCGGGGCTCTCGACGCCGTTGAAGAGCGACGGGAATAAAGGAGCTGCCGCGGTGGATTTCTGCGGCTTGGGGCTGGCCGGACTGGCGGGTCTGGCTACCTTGCGTCTCTTTGAAGGCCGGGCAGTCTGTTTGGTGTTCTCTTCTGCAGTTGGCGTGTTGTTGTTGTTGTTGTTGTTGTTGAAGATGAAAGCCGCCTGAAGGGGAGTTAGCATTGGTGATTTATGGTGCAGGACTGTGATTGGGGAATTTGTTATACCCGGTAATCGTCGTCTTGAAACGACACGTCAATGTTCTCATTTCCGGCCATATTGGTGAGATGACTTGGTGGCGGCGCGTGAGAGTGAAGTGCCCTGGTCATGGAGCTTCAGGCGCCGTGTCAAAGGGACACGCTCGAGCCACTCACTAGCTACCTAGTTATTGAGTGTATTTCGCTTGACTGCGCCACAGGAAATCCCTAGACTGAATGAAATGTGGCTTTGCAAGTGAGGTCTCAGCTCTCTGGTCTCTCTGTAGAAGGAATCGGAAACTTGGGGCTTGTATGTACAGATGTATTCTAACAGATTTTGGATTTTAATTTCGGATTTAAATTTGAATTTGACAATGAGCAAGAGGACACCGAGGACAGCTTGGGCAGGGCCGAACCAAAGAAAGACTTGTCTGTTCTGGACTTGATGACTCGCATAACCACATGTAATCAGCTTCATCGCTCGCTCGCTCGCTCGCTCGCAATCTACCCACATCCTCGCGACACATCCCCTGTTTTGAAAATCTCGTCTCCTCCCTTCCCGTCATCGCTCGCTGACCGCGCAAAGTCAAGAATCTGCCATGCTTGCCCCATCGGCTCGCTCGCTCGCCCACCCACCAACCAACCAACCAGCCAAGCAAAGCAAGTGGATAGATTAAATTCCTCTGCCGCCTCAGCACATACTAGACAGTGAGCTCCCAGTCTTGCCGCTTCCGCTGCGCAGTCTGGGGTGGCTGCTACTGCCGCTATGCTGTTTTATACACTTGACTGCCCCCTCTCCAGACGCAAGCCAAGAAGGACTCCCCGAAGCGGAAAAGAAAAGTAAAGGGACAAAGCCAAAAGAGCACGCCTGTATGTGGACCAGAACACCCACCCCCGTTTTCCCGTCAAAGAAAGAACTGCCCATGTGCCAAATGAAAGTCGACTGCTCCCTCCTGGTTGTACAAAAATTTCCGTCGACGCTCTCGCGGTTCCGTCCTGCAGCTGCTGGCCTAGAATCCTTGGTCTGGCCAATTGGCGTCGACGTAATTCGGCTCTCCGCTGGTGCGAACTTGTAATGGAGATCACCACCGAGAATTGGACTGGCTCCCCATCCAACCGCGCCCGATTGGTTCGAGGAGGCTGGGAGCGTTCTATGTAGATGCCTCGACTGCCTCTGCGGCCTTTGTCTTGGGGGTTGGGGTTAGTCAAGGTAACCGTCAAATAAACCAAGGCTAGCGTCTCACCTCCTCGGCGGCAGGCTTCTCAGTAGCCTCGGGCGCCTCTTCCGACTTGCTTGGTTCCTTGGACTCCTGTTCCTTAGACTCCTCCTTCGCCTTTACGGGCTCCGCGGGCTCGCTCTTCTCTTTGACGCCATTAGCCTTCGTGCCCCCCTTGGACGCGCCGTTAACCTCGCCCGTCCCCTCAACAGCCAGCAGCTTGTTCCACTTATCAAGCAGCACCTGCGAGCGAGGCTTGAACTTGAACTCGTCCTCCTTTGGAATGTTCTCGAGCTTCAAGATCGCCTTCAAGACCTTGTTGATCTTTGTCGCCCTGATGATACTAACTTCCAGGTCGGGGAACCCCTCGAGCTTCGTGACGTAATCCGACATGAGCTTCATCTCCTCCTCCTTTGGTTCCTGCTCCCTAGTAAGGAGGCCCTTCTGTAACTTATGTCGGAGGAACAGAACCTCTTTCTGGTTACCGTGTTAGCGACATCCCCCTCGTCTCTTGCCATGCCAAGTTTTGCGTCAGCTTACCTCCTTCCGCACGTGTCGCTCCTCGGCCGAGAGCTCTGGTTCTTGGGGAGTTGTGGCTTCCTTCTCGGCCTTCTTGTCATCTCCGTCCTTCTTCTTCGACTTGGGCTTGCTGCCCTTGGGTTCGGCTGCCTTGGTAGACTTTGGAGTAGACGTGGCTCCGTTAGCAGCCTTCGGCGTGGCGCTCGTCGTCAGCTTGATCTTGGGCTTCTTGACTGAATCGGCACGTTGGGGCGTCTGTAAGAGTTTAGCACAGGCGCACGTGGCACCGAAGCTCTGCCAATCGAACGTACCTCGGCGCTGCCCTCGGCCTTCCGCTTCTTGGCCTTCTTGTCCTTGGCCGGTGTCTCGTCGACCTCGGGTGCATCTTCCATCTCGACGTCTTCGTTGTCCTCGCTGGCAGCCTTGGACTTCTTACCCTTCGGCGTGGCCGCCTTGGCCGCCTTGGCCTTTTCCTGCTCAATGAGCTCCTCCTGATAGTTCTGGAGGACTTCCTTGTAGTACGACAGAGGGTGGCTCTTAGCCGCCAAGTGATGTGCCGCCTGCAGCGTCTTCCTCATCTTGTCCAGCTTGACGTCCAGGACTGTCGCGGGATCAAGCTCTATCAGCTCGGTATTTGGCACCCAGCCGCTGGGGGCACAGGGTTAGCTTCCAAGTCGTTTGAGGGGGACACGGTAGGGGCAATGAATCTCTTGGCGGCCCAAGGGCAGGCTTGATGCAAAGTGAAAGCGTAAACTCACAATTCGTTGGTGTGCAGGTACATGACCGGGAATGTCCGGTCAGCGACGTTCTTGCCGCCGTCGGCATAGTCCTCGCGGTAGGTGCCGTCGGCGCGCTTCGCCGTCACCGGCCGAGTCTTGAGGAGAGATGCCGGGAGCATATCCTCGTCGCAGATAATGACGGGCCATGATGGAAAACCCTTCAGCTTGACAAAGTAGTGGTCGCCGGGTTCGGCGTCCAGGTGCAGCAGGCGCGGCTTCGACGCCTTCTTGTTCAGCTTTTTGCCCTTTGCGGCACCGCCGCCAATTGACTTGCGCCTTGACTTGGTCTTGTCGGCGGCATCGGCATTGCCATCAGCTTCGCCGGCTTGCTCTGCCTCGGTCGGTTCGGCAGCGTCGGCGACCTGCGCGGGTTCAGCTGGCGCGGCGTCGTCTGTCATCTCGACGTCAGGCTTCTCTTCGGCTTGTTCGGCGGGTTTCTCGGCGGAGGCTAGAAAGAAGGAAAGACGCATGTGAGTAAAGAGAAATTGTTCTGTGTTGAGCACGCGTAATGGCGCGGTTTTTGGGAGAAAGAAGCGAAAAAAGGGTGTTTGTTACCTTGGGCGGGCTTGTCAGATCCTTCAGTCGGTTCCGCAGCAGCAGGCGCAGACGCAGGCTCAGCCTCCGACTCGGCGCCGACCTTGGATTCGGCGGTAGGTGCTTCCTTCTGAGCACCACCGGCAGCGTCTTTTGTCGCGTCCTGCTTGGTTTCGACGGCAGGCGGCGCGCCCTCGGCGGGGGGCGTGGCACGGCTGTTCTCGCCAGACATGGTGTCGCGAGGTGGCGACGTGATGTCAGCACGCGACTGAGGGATGTGGGAGCTGGCGACGAAATGTTCGGCCTGCAAAAGGCAGAAGTCGACGCGTTCTTCGCGCTAAAGTGGACCGGGGGCAACGTGTTTCTCACTCGGGTGCGCGTTGTGATGAATTGGGATGGGTTGCGCGGATGGGGACGGGCGCAGGCGCTGGACAATGGGAAGTGAGAGGTTGCGCCGAAGTTGGTTTTTGTTGGAGAAGCACGCGAAGGAAGAGAAATTATTTGAACGGCAGCACTGAGCTGGTTGGTCCGAGCGTCTTGGCGAGGGAGCTTCTGCTTGGTCTGGCTACGGGGGGAAAGAAGGCGGCGGAGTTGTTGTGGAGGGAGGAGCTGCGCGCTGCTGCGGGCATGCGTCAGATCAACAACGCACCAACACCACCCGCGCCCCCCCTCTCCTTTTCCGGCTGCCGAATACGCTCTCCTACCTGAAAAGATGCCCATCCAACATCCAGTCAACGAAAGTGACCAGCACAATAGAACCAACTCATCTTCCTTCCATATCTAGATGGTTTCACCATGATCCATCTCCAGTCTCCAGCAGAAGTGCTTTGCCCGTGATGACTCTTTGCCACCCACCCACCTACCGCCCGCCGCCCACCGCCCGCCGCCAGCCGAGGCGCCCTAATCCCTCAACAGCCTGAGCGAGGCTGGCACCTCCCGACAAGACCCGGCACAAACACCTGCTGCCGTTCACGGTAGATCACAGCAGCCCGAGACCCCCCCTCCCCACACACCGCCTCCGAGTTCAGCCTGATGATGCCTTCCATCCCTTCCAAGAACCAGCCAGCCCCAAACTGCCTGCCAAGCGAGGAAACCACGAGAGAAGACAGAAACACATTCATTTTGTATTATCCCGACGAACTCCTTTGCATACCGTACAGCTGTCCAAAATCTCTCTTGGTGTATCCCGGGCCAAGCACCATCGACGATGCTCACCTCCCCACAATCACTCACTCCTCATCCTCTTCCTCTTCGCTCTCATCGACGTCCATCCCCTCCTCGACCATCACGGAGAAAGTCGGCTCCTGGTCAACTCCAACATAGCTGTCGCTCATCAAGAACAGCTTCAGTTCGTGGCGGCCAGGGGTCGGCACGGTGAATTCCAGTTTTAGATTGAGCTCCCGTCCCACTGTAACCCGCTTGATTGCGAGGAGCGTCTTGGAGCTCTCTTCGCCAACCACAAGCCACCAGTTCTCCGATTTCTTCGCGGGGTAAAACGGCGCGTGCACCGTCGGATCGAACTCCTCGTCCTCCTCCAGCTCGCGCTCGATGTGAATCTTGAGGTACGCCGGCTCGCCCGCGTGGATATCCTCTTTGTCCTCGACTTCAAACTCGAGCGAGATGTCGGGGTACTTGGTGTTGGTGAAGTTGGCCGCTTGAGCGAGTTGCGCCTGGGAAAGGCCGAGGTCCTTGACGAGTGAGCCGTAATCGGGATTCTCGTCGGGGTTCATCTTCTCCATAAAGTCGAAGATGTCTGTGACTTCGTACTTGTTCGCCGCCTTGACCACTTCGGGCGTAAAGTTGGGAATTTGCTTCAGCGGGCTGTCGCGATCCCACATGGCCTGCACCACCATCTGCGACATCTCCATGGCGTTCATGGCATTCAAGTGGCCCTCCGACGACAGGATATCGACAACCGCGCTCAGGAGACTGAGAAGCTTCGTCAAGATGACCTCCTGGTCCTTGGCCAGATCAATCGGCAGGTTCATCCTCGAGAAGTGTGCCTGAACCAAGACGAATGCCTTGAAATGAGGCGAGTCGTACACGGGCTCGTCCATCTTGACCGGTACGTTGTCATAGATGCGCCGGAGGATGGTTTCCTCGTGCCGTCTGATTTGAATCGACTCGAACTCCGTGGCCGCGGTCACAATCTCCAAGATGCCCTTCAGCTTCGTCCTCTGCGACAGCGACAGAAGGAACGTCTGCATCGTCATGTACGAAATGTTGTAGTACGCAGCAATCATGGCGGCGTTCTGCGGCGCGACAGTTCCGTCGTCCTCGTCCATATCGATGATCTTTGAGTCAGCAAGCTCCTTCAACGTCACCTCGACCATATCAGAGAGATACTGGCTGAGTCCTTCGTGCGTCGGGTCCGTCAGGCTGTAGTAGCTCGGATTGGCAAGTAGACGGCGGTAGAAATACGTAAATGTGGCCCAGTTAATCGCGTCTTCGCCAGACTCGATCATCTTGGTGCTAATCTCCGTGACAAACGCGTCATGAAGGAAATTGTGAAGATGCGACTCGAGCGGGAGAGCTTCGTTGAGGAACTTTTTGTAATACTCGCGCTTCACGGCGGGGAGCATGAGGACACCGCGGCTGCGCCCGTCCTTGGATGGCTGTACCGCCTTGCCGAACATCTGAAGGACTTCGCTGAGGGGGTAGTCAACATAACGGTGCTCCCTGCCCTCGAAGTACTGCGTGCCCATGACAATGACCAGGTGAGCTGTGCAATCAAGCTCCCAGCACACGTCACGAGAAGCGATCAGCACTTGAATCGCACCGTTGTTGTAGAGATGCTTGACGATACGCTTGTCGTTTAGACTCAAAGCTTCATGGTAGTAGCCCACCCCGTGAGAAAGCGCCTCAGCGAGCGCTTCTTCCTGGACCCGCTCGAGGAGTTTGCGAATCTGGTCGACCTCGACGTGCAAAAATCGGTCTTCGTCGTCATCGGCGAGGGCTGCCGTGAGAATATCACGAGCCGTCGCTCTGGTCTGCTTTCGGTTCGGCACAAAGATAAGGGCCGGCTGGTCCGCAGACAACTGGGTGACAGCGAGGTACGTCGGCTTCGCCATCGCGAGCATCAGGGACGGGAAGTGGGGGATGGTGTAAGACTGGATATGAAGCTCCAGCGGCACGGGACGCACATGGGGGCTGAAGTTGTAGATGTCGTGTTTCTTGGCGTCAATCCACTCGCCGACATCGCGAGCATTGGCGAGAGAGACGCTGAGGCCGACCATTCTCATGGGGAGTTCCGTTTGCGTACGAATATAGTGCATCCGGGACACAATGATCTCGTAGATGTACCCCATCTGGCCGCCGAGCATGTGCATCTCATCCGCGATAAACAGCTCCACTGATTGTACGTTCTTCCTCCTCTTCCATTGCCGGGACAAGACGTCCCACTGGAGGGGAGTAGCAAGGATGAGGTCACCCTGTTCAAGCAACTTTAGGTCGCTGGTGGTTTCCCCCGTTAGCTTCACGATATCCTTGCCACCCCGAAGATTTGAGAAGCGCTTGTGCCAGTCCTGGAAACGCAGGTCCACAAGTTCTTGGAACGGTGCGATGTAGACGGCGCGTCCTGATTCCTGTTTGGACCAGTGGCGCAGCAGTGCGAATTCTGCGCAGACGGTCTTGCCGCTGCCGGTTGGAGAGCCGACGAGAACATTATTGTCGGTGTTGTACAGGGAGTTGAACGTCTGCGTCTGCACCTTGTTGAACTGCTGCCAGTCAGGGTAGAGAGCGGCGTAATCCTTTGCCTTCAGGGCGGAGACCGGGAGTGGCTGCAAGTCAAGCAACTCTGTATGTGGGGGGAACCTCTCTGGCAGGATGAGATTTTGGAACGACACTGCCATGCGGGTCTCGGCGTGCATCCAACGGTCAGAGATAACCGATATGAAGTAGTTGGGTGGCATGGGTTCAGAGATGGGCACCGTAAACTCAACGGTGTGCTCGTTCGTATCTGACTCGGCATAATCTTTTCGGAGAATGAACTGATCATGGAAGAGGATATCCTCGCCATCACAATCTTCAACGACAATCCAAAAGCTTTCCGACTGCCCGTGGACGTCAACGTCCCATTCGAAATTGGGAGTGATGGTAAGCTCGACACGCAGCATCGACCTTGTCATGGGCTGCACATTGGCCTGAATCTCGACCCGGGGGAACTTGGCAACCAGACTACAAACGGTCTTCCCGGCCTTTGGCAAGCCAAGCAGCTCACCCATGCGAGGAGGATCGAGACCGAAGTAGCTGCTGAAGGGCACCTCTATCCTCTCCGCCTTCCTCACGATCTCGGCGGGGCAGTTGGGGAATTGCCTAAGGGGCGACATGGTCGGCCACATCCTCTTCTCAGCCATCTTGCACAGATTCAAAGCTAGCTTGGAGACAGAAGCCCAGCCTTTCTTCAGCGTAATCTCGAAAATAGCGCGGAGGATGCGGCCAGCGGATTGAGTGACATAGACCATATCAGCCATGAGAGCCAATCCATCGAGCTTGAGGCGAGAGATGTAGGCTTGGAGAAGAACGTTGATCTTGGCTGTTGGTTCCTCAATGCTCTCCTTGACAGGGATGGGGACGCGCGCGAGAATCTTGGCGAGCTCGAGCTTCTCCTCTTGACGGACAGGAATGTACTTAAACTCGCCACTCTGCGCGAAGACGCGGAACAGCTCGACGTCGTTCATGGATGGCTGGATCAGCTTGTTGTAGGTATCCATCGAGTCATGTGTAATGTAGTAGTGCGACGCAATGCGCCCGAGCTCTGTGGACTGCATCTTGCCCGTCTTCTCGTCGTACTTGATTAAGCTGGACTTCTTCAGCACGGTTGCCGCAGAATGAACCAGGTCGACCCGCTTCTGTTCCAGGGCTTCATCGTCCTCGTACTCAGCCCCCACGCTGTAGAGTCCAGGAGAACGAAGCATCCGGACGAAGAGGTAAGTGTAACCGAGCCACTCAACACCCTCATCGCGGCTTCGAACATTGCCGAGGACGACCTCGGCATTGAGGTTGTCCACAAGCTTGCTCGCAAGCTGGCTTTCAATCGGCAACTGCTGGTTGAGCAACGAAAGATAGTAAGGGATCTCGCCTTGGGTTGTGATGATGATGCCCTCACCATACGTATCGAACTGGGGACGGCCTGCGCGGCCAAGCATTTGAAGGACATCCTGGGGACTCAGCTCGACCCAGCTACCCTTTTCAGGGGAATAGACTTGTGTGCCCTTAATAATGACGGTGTGAGCGGGCAGGTTGACACCCCAGGCAAGGGTTGCCGTGCACACCAGCACTTGGATATGCCCGCTCGCAAAGAGCTCCTCCACGTCAGTTCTGTCGGCTCGGCTCATACCAGCGTGATGAATACCGAAGCCATATGGCAAGATGTCTGAGAGATCGGTATTGTTGACCGAGTTGGCGGCCTCACTCAGGACCTCACGGGTACCGGCATCGTGCTTAAGGATCTGATTGATGGTATCCATCTCCAGGGCCTTGTCACGGATATACTTGGCTGTCTTTGCCGTCTCTTTTCTCGAATGGACAAATATCAGCATCTGGTTGCGATTTTGGCCCACATGCTCGAGAACTTTTTGGTAGGTGATATCATTCATCGTCTTGAGCTGCTTAATGGCCTTCTTGTCCGTAACACCGATGAACTCCTGACGTAAGGGGCAGGGACGGAATGAGCTGTCGAAGTGAAACATGCCCTTGGCGAAATCAACCCGCAGGAAGCTCGCAACATCCCGGTAATTAGGCAGCGTCGCTGAGAGACCGACGATGCGGACAGGTTCACCCGTCTGTTCGGTGCGGCGGATGGTCCTGCTGACGATGCTCTCGAGGACAGGGCCACGGTCATCGTGTAGCAGATGAATCTCATCAATGATGATCAGCCGGACCAGGTTGGTGTAGGAGATGTCGGTTGCCTTTCTGGTGATAACATCCCATTTTTCAGGGGTCGTCACAATGATCTGAGTTTCGGAAATTTGCTGTTTGGTGAGTTGGCGGTCGCCAGTCAACTCCGACACTTTGATACCATACGGCTCCAGTCTCTTCCCGAAGTTTCCGACTTGCTCCTGAACAAGCGCCTTTAGGGGTGCAATGTAGACGATTTTGAAAGCATCTAGATCGATCTCCCCCTTGCTATTCCTATTCTTGCCAATCTCCCGGAGCATCGTGAGCATGGCAACGTTCGTTTTACCGCTGCCGGTCGGAGCACAAATAAGCATGTTTCCATCATCCTCGAAGGCGGTGGGATAACATTTGGATTGGATTTTGTTCAGCGACTTCGTTGTGCTGAAAGGCAGCTGAGCCCACTCGGGCATCTCCGAAACTGGGATATTCTTGTCGCTGGGGTCATTTCGCCTTTTGGGCGGCGGAACATGGACCTCCTCATATCCCTTGAAAGTTCGCTTCGTCGTGCCGTCGGGAAGTGTGACCCTGGGGTTGGTCATGAGGTGGTTGCCTTGGTCGAAGACGAGATTTTCCAGGTTGATCAGCTTCTTGGGCTGCAGGCCGCCAACCAACTGCCCCTCAGAACGCTCCTCTTTCTGGGGCTGTCCGTCCTCAAAGGCACCCTTGTCGATGTCCATCTTGATCTCCATCTTGGGCTTTTTTTGGTCATCTTTGATCCTGCCGTGCAGCTCGTCAAGAATCCAGCGCAGTCCTTCCGAAGCCATCTCTCGCTCAATAGTCTCGCGTTCTTCCCGGTCCTCAGCTTTCGCTAACCGGGTGAGCCACACGACCTTTTCACGGTTCTCGATGAGCTTTTGCACAATCTCATGGTGCTCATAATCAAAGAGCTCCATCAGATCATTCTCAATATCCCGAAGCTGTTTCTCTTCGCCGCCGGGCTCATCGGGCTCTCCGGCTAGGATTTTGAGAGCCTGCAAAGTCTTGTCGTGCTGGATGTGGGCGTCGGGATACAGTCGGCCGATTTGGCGTTGTAGCCAGTACGCGTCGATATCCCGGGCAGGCACTTGGTTCTTCTCCTGAGATTTGGCTTTCCCCTGGGGTACGGCGTCGATCACCATGGCCGCGCCGTCCGCCAACTCCGCCTCTTCCTCGTCGCGATCCTGCGCTGCTTCTCCGCCCTCGGCAACCTCCTGGAGATCTGGGCGGTCCTCTTCCTCGTCCAAGTCCTCGTCTTCTGAGGACTCATCCCGCACCTCGTCAACCATGCCGTCATCATCCTCCTCGTTTTCGAAGTTGACAGCGACACCCTGGCGACCATCAATCTCATCCTCGCCGGCCCGTTGTACATCTTCCATGCCCTCATCTTCGTCCTGTGCATCGTAATCCGTAATCTTCTTCCCTAGGTTTATCAGCTCATTGAACTGCTTGGGGCTCATCGAGGCGCCGAGAATGTCATCGATCTCCTTCTTCTTATCAAAATCCTTTAGGTCGTCGTCCTTGAGGTATTCCAGGGTCGCGTCGGCCGCACTCCGTACCACTTCATGGGGAACATCGCCGAGGTGCTCGGCCACGATAGTCAAAACGAGGTTGAAGGCGTCACGGGTAGGCTGAGTCCGCGGGCGATACCGGATGCCCTCAATCAATGCATCGGCTCCGGACAGAATACCGCCGCCACGTGCGTCGGCCTTGCTCTTCTGCTGCTTCACATGCCGCAGGATATCGGCGCCTTCTCGCATGCTCCCTCGCTCCACATCCGGCATGGCGCCTGTCTTTTTCGTTTTCGGCGCCGAGTCCCGGCCTACCCGGGAGCCCATCTCCTTAATAGACAAGCGCCCGGCCAGCGACTCTGGATCTCCGGTGGCCTCGTCGGTTCGTCTTGTGACAAACCGACGATCCGCCTGGAGAACCAGGTTGGACATGGCCGAGTACTTGTATTGCGAAACATCGCGTTGGTAGTCGGACATTTTGGGCGCCGTTTATTGTTGGGGTATCTCAAGGGGGAGCACGGCAAACGGGATGAGCCCGAGATGATATCTTTCAGTTGATGTATCGCCGCGGCGTCGGTTCTGCCTGCAGCTTTGGTGGCGCCAGCCAGGCCGATCCTGCCCAAACCAGTGTGTGGTTTACGTGACGGACAGGCAATAATCCGAGCGTCGCATCGGATGACTGATGTTTGAGGTGCGAGGAAGAAAGGCGCTAGATGGTTGGTGCTAGAGGGTTGTTGCTCGTGAGTCGCAGTCGCGCGGTGGGATGGATGTTGATGGTTTGCCTTGCAGCTTCAGCCTAGTGGGTCGGAAATTTTTGGGGTGGCAGCAGCAGCGACGTCCTCTGATTGGCCTCTACACTCGCTGGCGGTGCATGAGCTCGATGAGCTTCCCGCTGCACGACAGGGGCCCAAACGCTGGGACCTGACTGACGGTGAGTGGACCAGCCTGCAATCACTGAATGGACCATGTCTTTGACTCTTGACCGACGTTCGCCGCAGACCACCATGACATTCCCCAAACCATCACCTTCATATACAGTGATGACGTGAGATCGGTCCAGGATGGCGTCAGCAGATGAAGAGACGCTGAAAAGCATTCAGAAAACACTCGAGCCCTACATTCGACCAAGGGACGAAGTTGTGCGTATAAGACAAATCCTGGCCGTCCACCTCGACTCATGCCTCGACCATGATGGAGCTGCAGTTGGACCTCTGGCTCTGATTGATGCGGATGCCATCAATTCTGCCCCAACAGCTCGGGGCTTGCAGCAGGAGTATCTCGAGGCGCTGAGCGCAAACATTAAGGCACGCAACGAGTTTGCAGCACGTTGCCATGCACAACGGCGACACGGGGACGAAGCAGCGGGGAGTTCTGGTGACCAAGGGCTGGACCGTTTGAAAGAGCATCTCACCTCCATTCGCATTCGGCAAAGACACGAAAAACTGCAGGTCATCGAGAGAAGTCTCAACTCGCTTGCGCAGAAACCAGCAGCGTCGGCTGGCTTCCTCGATCCGGGAGAAATCTTTCGGGACTCCAGACCACTTCCGAGCGTGCCCAAGGAATTAGTTACTGCTCTCACAGTCGACGGGGCAGCCACCGGCCCCCACATAAAGGATCTCATCGATCAGCTGGAAAAACATGTCCTACAAACAAAGCTCCTCCTCCGACGTGAGGAGCAGCTACTGGAGAAGGTCAAGTCACGGTCCACCGCTAGGTCGGAGAACATCAGTGAGAGCGTTAAACTCGAGGCGTTGAATAGAACCAGAGTTGAGCTCATCAATTGGATGGAGAGAGAGCTCGGTAAAGCTGCAGGAGACGATGGTGATGCAGACGGACAAGGGTTCCAGAAACATCGTCCTCATACCGGGTCAATCAACATGGAGGAACAGCTTGCTAGCATCAAGGAGAAGTACGCCCAGTATCTCGAGGCTCGAAAGACGCTTCTTCAGCTTGTCGGCCAACCGCCCCAGCCGACTATCAAACCGCCCGCGAAGGAGACGAGGCCATCAGCTGCGGCAGCACCCCAACCACCACCCGTAGCGCATCTTCTGTCTCCTTACCTTGAACAATTACTCTCTGTTTCCCGCGAACAGAAGGGGTTCATCGCCCAGAAATCCCACCTTAACGCAGCCATTTCCAAACAGGTGAAAGAAAACGGCCACGTTCTCGATCACTTGGCTGAGGAGAGCCAGCTAATCCCGGCTCACCCAATGCCGGGGGCGCCGAGGCCTAACACGACATTCGCCGACGCTACGTCCGGCACCGACGGCTCTGGCCCCTCCAGCCGGGTCAGGCCCTGGGTGTTTGCTGCGGACTCTGCCAAGATCTCTACGCTCGAAGCCGTGGCCGAGAAGATCGAGGAGGGGCAAATTGCCCTCGAAGGCTCAATGCGCGCGTTGGGAGAGCTAGACCAACTTCTTGGACCAGCCTCAAGCAGCCAAATGAGAGACGAACTGGCGAGCACCAGCGAGGAGGATCTCTGGCTGGCTGAGGGTCGGCCTACGGGGAAGACAACTGGGCCACGGAAGCATACCGGCCGCAAGGTAGGCAAACCGGAACAACCAAAAACTGTGTGGGATACGTTGGATGGAAATCTCGGGCTCCTCCGATCTGAGAAAGATACCCTTTGAATTACGACAATGAACAGCATGCCCGTGTTCTTCCTTTGCTTTGCTCCGAAACGCCTCTACTATGATGAGTCTGTCTTGTTGAGCAAAACTTCGTCGGCCCAAACAACGCATTGCCCTCCCTCTTCCCTGACTGGCAATACTACCTCCCAGCCATGATGCCAGAAATGCGAAGCGCAAGGTCCAGTATCGAGAGATGCTCGTCCGCGCCGTCTACCAGCCTTTTGTCAATCTCAGAAAAGACCATGACAATCTTGTTCTTTTGGGCGTCCGGGATTGTCTCATCGTAGACAACGGCTTGGTGGAGCTGTGTCATGGTCTGCCCAGCACTCCATCCATCCGCGACCATCTCCTCCACCACGTTCGCAATAGCTTGGTAAGTTTCGCCGACGGCGCGCGGTCGCATGGCTTTGACCAGCTTCTGGATCGTATCATCTGGAATAACGCCAGCAATGTCCTCCACAACCTTGGCCGTCACGACCCGCTTGTCCACATCCATCTTGTCACCATCGCCGACATCACCACCAACCACGGCGCTCGCACCAACCAATCTGGCAGCGCTCTGCAAAAATGTAATCGCCTTTCGTAAATCACCATCACTGCACTTGATCAGCGCGTCCACAGCGCCGCCCTCGACCGCCACCTCCTCGAGCTTGGCGATCTCCTCCAGCCTCCGCCGCGCATTCCCCTGGTCGAGGCTCTTGAAGCGGAACTTGCTGCAGCGGCTGGCCAGCGGATCGATGATGCGCGTGACATAATTGCAAATGAGGCAGAACCGCGTGATCTTGCTGTACGTCTCCATGGTGCGGCGCAGGGCGCTCTGTGCGTCCTGCGTCATGCTGTCGGCCTCGTCGAGAATGATGATCTTGAAGGGCGGGCACGGGTAGCGGGACTTGTAGCCCGGCGGCGGGTTGGTGAGCTGTGTCCGGGCAAAGTCTTTGACCTTCTCGCGTACAATCGAGATGCCGCGCTCGTCCGAGGCGTTCAGCTCCAGCACACGGGACTTCATCAGTTCGGGGCCGTAGAGTTCTTTGGCGAGCGCGAGGATGGTCGATGTCTTGCCGGTACCGGGCGGCCCGTAGAAGAGCATGTGGGGGAGCTGTGTGGTTCGAGAATATTTAGCGAATGAATTGCATACAGTTACTGGCCACGGCGCATGGCACTCACATTAGACGCTTGCAGCGTCCGTTCCAGGACGGTGATGGTGTGGTCTTGGGCTGTCACATCGCTAAGTGTCTTGGGCCGGCTATCCAACATTTGTTAGCATCGCCCGTCTAGTACGCTCGGTACGGTGGCTTTGTACTATTTTTCGACCCAGGGCTGCACTCTGGTGTTCTCGTTAGTCTGCTTCTCGGCGCTGCTCGATGTTGCTCCGTTTGCAGCGGCCGCCTTCCGGGCCTTTAGGTCGAAGAAGTTGGACATGGTAGGAAAACAAATGAAAACCGGGCGGAGACACAATGTCAAGCTCCCGAGAATGTCGAATGTATTGTGGTTGTGTATGTGTGATCGGCGATGCTCTGGTTAGTGGTGTTTCTCGGCTCACGGCGCAGGCACTTTACGCGTCAAGTTGGAAAACGCGCCGTGAAGGTCTGCAGCGCGTCAGGCCCAGACGCCATGTCAGCCCCTCAAATTCTGGGCAGGGGTTCTCCAATTCAACCTGGCCCGAGTGCCCCACCTAATCCCGTCACTGCCTGCCTAGGATCCAGGTGAATTGTGCAGATGCAGAGTCACTCTGTCACTTTTGGCATGCAAGCAGGGACTGTCTTTCCCCCGAGACGTTGATCTGACATAAGAACATGGACACAATGACTCGCAGGCAAAGAGAAGCCGCCATGCAGCCAAAACAACAAGACGAAAATAAACAGCTGGTCTGGCGGCGGGTAGCATGCAGAGCGAGGAGGTATCTTCTAAGAAAAATCGGTGCAGTGCAAATGCATAAAAGGGCAGTTCCGACAGATCAGTTTTCAGGCTTCCACGAGAAACAAAGGGCTGATCGGCATTGTCTTTTGCTTGTGAGTTTTGGTTCGCTTGCTGGCGTCGGAGTGTCTACCTGCCATGTAACCATCTGTAAGTCACCCCACGCCGGACGCCCCGTTATTACCGTGCCCCGCAATAGGTCGGTTGGTAGATCACCCCTCCGAAGCTGCAACTGTGCGAGGCCGCCTTAAGTCGGCCGCCGCAGCCTTTCAGCTTCCATCAATCGCTGCCCTCTTCTCCAAGCTTAGTCTTCCTCCACGCACAGCCCAATCTCACCGGGCTCTCTAATTCTCCTACGCATCGTTCAACCGCGTCTTGCAGTTTATGAAGCATTTTCCTCTGCATCAGGATCCTGTCGGTGAGCTGCAGCGATGGCGGACCAGTCCGTCTTCCGAATCACCAAGGTGGGTCGACTCGTGCATCGTCTCTCTCTGCCAGCGCGGGGTCGTAGGGCTGACCTTGACGGCGACGGCGTTCTTAACAATAGGAGTTGAGCGACCTGCAGAAGAATTCGGACCTCTGTAAGCGATTCCAGGCCGTCTTTCCGAGATAACCCCCCGGAGCCCTCCTCGCCTAACATTGCTCCAGCTCTCGCCGTTGCCTGTCGCGACATCGATGTGCGGAACGTCAAGGCTCTGATCATTGGGCCCCACGAAACTCCATACGAGTTTGGCTTTTTCGAGGTATTATGGCGCTGGTCTAGAGACGCTGTTTTGATGTGCTAATACTTTCTAGTTCGCCTTCAAATTCAACAAAGGTACACAACCGACGAGCCTGGCTGCCACTTGCTCATCTAGGGGAGCTGACCATGTTGGGCAGAGTATCCTCGGAAGTCGCCGCAAGTTACAGCCATCACGACAAACGGAGGCCGGTGCAGATTCAATCCCAACATCTACGCAAGTGGTAGGGTGTGCTTGTAAGCTGAATACTACCGTCTACTCGGGCGCAACGCGATGTGAAACTGACAGGGCTTTAGGTCAATTCTAGGGTAAATCGCCGTCTCTCGATATTTCCACACGTGGCATTTGCTGGGTAGCGGGCTAATTTGGAGTAGGACATGGCGCGGGGAGCGGGGAGAGGAGTGGTCCGCCGCGCAGGGCCTTGAGTCCATTCTGCTTTCGATCCAGAGCTTGATGTCGGCGAACCCCTACGAAAACGAACCCGGTTTCGAGGATGCGAACGAGCCGTCCGATAAGAAGAATCAAAAGGATTATATTCAAAAGGTGATTTTAAGATCTGCGATTGTTCGTCCAACTGTGGAACTAACTACCTGGCTTTCAGATCCGGCACGAGACACTCAGAGTCTCGGTCATCCAGCGGTTGGAGGAGTATCTCAAGATTGGGCCTGACGGAGTTCTCCCGGCACCAGTGGCCACCAAGGATGAGTATGACCTCGACATGGATACCATCGAGGACGAGTCAAGCGTACCATTTGAGCCGTTCAAGGATCTGTGCAAGCGACGGTTTCTGTGGTACTACGATTCCTACCTTGCTGCGGTAAAGAAGGGAAAGGAGGAGGTCAAGGATGGCCAGCAGTTTGCGCGGATGCCCTTCGAAGGCTCCAGCAACACCATGGAAGGGAAGTTCAACTACAGTGAACTTGAGCGCCGACTTCAAAACATCAAAAAGGCCCTGGACGCAGAAACCGAATCTTGGGCGTCCGAGGGACTTGCGGCGAAGGCCAAGGACACCACCGTTGCCGTCAATCTACAGCGTCAGTTCGAACAGATTGTCGAGTCCTTCAAGCGTTCCGATGTTCCTCACAACCTAGAGCTGGTGGACGGCAATCCGTTCGTCTGGGTCTTGACCTATTTCGGTAAGCCCATGACGAACCTTGACGGTGGCCTTTTCAGGACAAAGTTGTGCTTCAGTCCCCGTTTCCCAGAGGAGCAACCGCGGATCAAGTTTGAGACGCGCCTCTTCCATCATCGAATTGCCGCCGACGGCACGCCCTGTTATGTCGCTCCTGCGAGTCGCCGGGAGGACGTGAAGACGCACATCGAGGCGATAATCGAAGCCTTGGAGGAGGAGCACCCCCCCTACGACCCCAGGACACTGGTATACCCTGAGGCGTTCAAGCTCTACTGGGGCTCGCCAGAGGACCGGCGGATGTACAACAGGCGCCTGCGTCGGTCGGTCCAACAGTCGATGGAGTACGTGTGTTGACATGAGAAAGTTTATGACCTTGTAGGCTAACAAATGACAGGGATTTTTGAGATGGTGGGGAGATCCTCTCGCATGATTTTTCTTCTATTTGAATCTTCGGACAGGGGCATCAGCTTGTTCGGGCTTGACGACTCAAGCTCAGCCGTTCGGCGTTTGGAGATGGTTGGGCAAGGCAGGGTCAGTGGGACAGGCTGGAGTCAAGAGTTTGGGTTCGGTTTGCTTTTGAAGAGTGCTACGATAATCAATGACCAAAGTCTCTTTCATTACGGTGCAGGCAGAGAGGAGTTTTGCCTCTCTACGCCATTTTTAAGAGACGATGTGTAGATACGAGTCTTTTGGCCATGAACTTACCCCCGATGAGGAGTAATGGTTGTTTCCATTCCCTAACATCGCGCGTATTGCACTCTTCCGCGTTTATGCACGAATGATACCTCTACTGCAGGAAAGAAGGAGAAAATCGACTTGCCGTCTCTTTTCCGTGCCGTGACCCGAAAGGCATGGCCTGAATTATAATGCTTGGGTCCATTCCAAAGCGCCGTGCTATGCTCCATACCCGGATTATCATACTCGTCATACATACATTTCATGGAGGAAAAGGAGGGAATACCCCGACTAGCGCTTAGCCGCTTTTCCTTTCTTCTCCAACTTATCCCGCATGGGATTATACGGCGCGGCAACTCCTACCAACCGCCGCGCTGGCTCACCGCCGGGAGCGACATTCCGGTCAGCACCGGCCTTGAACTCGTAGGTTCCACCTGGCCCCAGCGTCGTCGGTGCGCCTGGCGTGGGAGCGGCTAGTTGTTCGGCATGGAGCTTGTCGAGGGACTCGCCTACAACGCCGTACTGGGCCCAATTAATGGGCGGGCAGCGGACGACGTTTTGCGGCCTGGGGAGTGTTTGCCACGGGAGTGGTCCGGCGGCAGTGGAATCTCCAGCTGTTGTTGTTGTTTTTCTGCTTGACTTCTGTTTGCTCTTCCCTTTGAGCTTCCTCGATGGCGCGTCTGCGCCGTCTGCCATGGGCGTGTCGCCGTCGTCGGCCTTGATCTCCGAATCAGGTGTTTCTTCTTGCCTGCCAAGCTCGCTGTCCTCGTCCTCGGTGGGGCCAGAGTCGTCCGAGTCGGAATCGGAATCGGAATCGGAATCGGAGTCATCTTCCTCTATGGCGTTGGGTGCTGTCCCGGGAAACAGCGGATCCTCATCCATCCGCACCCTCCCGGCCTCCAAGCCAACCGCGAAGGCCTCGGGGTTCGCAAGTGCCGCGTCCCGCGCGCGGCTCAGTGACTGTATGTCGGCTGTGGCGCGCGCGCGCTGTAGCTGCAGTATTGATATTGCGCTTTTCAGGGCGAGTACGTCCGGGTTCGAATCGAAGTCGATGGGCTGGGCTGGCGGGGGCGCCATGGCGACCTGCTCGGTCTGACTTGTGTGGGTGAAGACGGGCCGACCAAGCGCAAAATCGGGGACTGCGCTGTGTGTTGCTGCCGTGTCGGGGTCGGGCGAATCAGTGCTGGGGAGTCGTGCTGGGCCCAACGTTGGGGTGATGGGGCTGATGGGCGGACGTGATGGAGATGACATTCGTGATGAGGCTGAAACGCGCCGAGGGTTCGTGGTCGCATTTTGTGTGGTCGCAGATGCCGGGCGGCCGTCAGTAATGATGGTCAGGCCCGGCATGACTGCGGCGGTTATTGTATGCTTGGTCTGGTGCAGTCTTTTGACGATATCATGCCAGCAGGCGGCTCTGGGGGCATTCACATGTGCTGCGGAGAGATATGGCTGTCAATGGAAATTGGCAGGTCGCCAGAGACACAACGCGCGGCTTACCCCGCCACTGCGGACTGGGTACCTAGGTAGGCAGTTGGTGTAAAGCGGCAACAACCCCTGCCACTCTTTTGCTGCCTTGGCTGATGACTGTTGAGGTTGACAAATCAGCTGCCACAAAACATGCAGAATGTGTGGGTCTCCAACAGCATCTTTAGATGCTCGGACACCTCACTCAACCCTGAATCCTCCGGCCCGAGACTATGCAAACGGCCACCATGTTTTCCAGCGCAGCATACAGGGGATTTTCTTCAATGCACAAATCCAGCGAGACGCAGTGCCGGAGGTTGGTTTTCGTATGGTGGCTGCAGTTTCTCGCTTCTCCTTGTCCAAAACAAAGACGGGAAACGCGCCGAGTCGAGACGGGACGAGGTACTGTACGGAAAGCGATAAGTTATGCAGTTGGCGTCAATTATCAGATCCGCCATGTTTCAGAAAACGACAGTTACATGCAGGGCTGCCTGGGCGTCGAAGCCGCTTGGCAATCCAATAACCCGCCGTCTTCAAGCTTCTATGAATAGGTAGGTAGGCTTCTACATATGTAGATGCAGGGTTGGCCCCGATTGGAACCCCTGCACTCCGCCGTATCATGCATGGACCGGAGCTTCGCGTCCTTGGGTATGCCTCCACAAGTACATACAGGTCTCGCGTTTCCTCCCAGCGGCTCCTCTCACCTTCAAGCTACCTGTAAACACGGGACATTGTTTTAAATAGGTAGGCAGTTATACCCTTTAGTTGTACAACTGAAATCTCCCCCCCATGGCTTGGCTCCTTCGAGGGGCAGAAAAAAAACCCGCACTAATAGAGTTGATGCTTTTCAAACGACTCTAAGAATTGCGAAAGAGGATGGTCTCGTGATCTCAGCGGTACATCACGACGTCACTGTGTGACCGAAAAGCAATCGAAGGTTTATTAGGCCTCGGCAGCTTTCGGTCAGCTAAGGGAACACTGGGTCCAGACGAAACATCTACAGTCTGTGGCATAGTTGCTCTTGGGGCCCCCCGGCGGTGTTCGTGGAATCTGGTGAGGACGTCTCCCAGTTCCGGACCATGGATGCGCAGAGTACTCCAACAATCCCACAAACCCTACCAGGCGTTGAGCCGAGCTCAGCGCTTTCTTCGATTGATGATAGCCAGAGTGGCACGACGGCAGGCGAACAAAAACACCAACCGGAAACCCGCCGCATGAAAGGGTCATGGCTCACGACTAAAGCCCAGAAACTCTCTAGGTGGCTAGCAACAAGTGAGCCCTCCGCCCAAGCTTTGCAGCAACACCGCAAAGAGTCCTTCAAAAGAGCTGGCATTTCAAAAAAGGAGGCGGAACCCCGTGCCAAACTACATGCTCCGATCGGTGCAATACCCCCAGATGCCATCCATCCGTCTACTGGGCCGAGTCCGGAAGAGGTGATCCAAAGAAGGGCAGCAGAACGGAGGAAAAAGAAACAGAAACACCAGAATGGAAAGCCGGGAGAGCCGACGACGTTTTCAGAGTCATCGATATACACCGGCCAGTGGTCCATGTCAGGTTCGCTGAACGTTTTCCCTACTAGTTCGAGCAGCTAGGCTCGGTATTCACCACCCCCTAGAGCGACTTAGAGCGACACAGAGTCGGTAGTTGAGACATGAAATCTCTCCCTCTCTTCTTCGGCATGACAGAGCGGAAACCCGATATTGCAGCAATGGGCGATAAACTCTGAAGAGGCAGGCAACGCCCATTGCGTCTGGTCTTGTTTTGGCGATTGAAGTACGGGAAACGAGGGGAGAGCGCGGAGAGCGGGGCTGGCGAAGTTCGTATGAAAACGAACGTCTTTGATACAACGAAACCAGAGAGCAAAACCTGGGAATTGTCCAGACGGGCCGGCAGTGCATAGGGATCCTCGAGTGGCACGAGAGTGGTCAAGGAGGATGGGGCCATGTGCCCGTTCTAGCGCCCTAGCGGACGATCTGCCGCTGTTGGCTCCGGTGCCTCAGCCAATGAGCGGGCCCGAGTGGCGATGCGAACCACCTGAACCATGACGTCGTTGACGGTGGTTTGGGGGTCTTGTGGGAAATTCGGGGCAAAGTTTCCCAGCTGCTCAAAATTCCAGAATCGGCGAGAAAAGAGAAGGTTAATGCAAAGATTAATACATGCCATGACAGGGCCCTCTTAGAAAAACACTTGAAGTCCTGACTTACCCTCATCGTCTTACCGCCCCATCCCTATCCCCGTGGACTGTCATTCCAACGACTCGGAGTTAGATGCAGACTATCTGCATTTGACGTCATCCGTCAAACCATCCGAACCCGAAATCATGCAAGGGATCTGGCCCCGGCGTGAGGCCAACGAGGATCGGTCCGGGCAGAGCCCGCCTCCGGACCGGTCCTCGGACGAGATTCCCCCGGGCGAGCATACACGGCTCCTGCCCAACAGACTCGACAGCACCCCGTATCTCTCGCCCGATGACCCCGCCGTGTCTCCCTACAATCTCTGGACAGTCCGCTTTGTTCGCTGGGTCACTGTCGCACTCACCTGCGTCACCTTTGTTTGGTGGGTGCTGATGGTAGTCACGGTGTTCATTACGCCGCCCGGCCTGCATGTTCGGGGTTCCCCGTTCTTCGCCTTTAGCTATGCCTCGATTGCGCTTCTCACATTGGTCGTCTCGCTGCTGTTCTTTTCGGTCCCCAGCAAACTGGTGAGGGTACTCAGCATCATCATTGCAGCCGTATTGCTCGTTGACGCCGTCATCATTCTGGTGGTCCCGGGGTTGCGGCATGCCGAGCTGTGGGTCGGGATTGCCAGTGTGACCTGGGCGTCGCTGATGGCGATATGGTTCGTCGCGGCTGATCGCACGGTGCAATGGGGCAAAGCGGAAGAGGAACAGCGCCTGACCGGCCGTCCGGAGAGTAGGCGCACGGTGGTGGAGTGGGTAGAAGTCATGCTATCGACCATCGCGTTGGCAGCAATCGCATTTGTCGTGTTGCTGATGACGATCACCTTGACGCTGCGGGCTATCGACTCCGGCCTGGCGCCTCCCGGAGAGCGGTACTGGGTAGATGGCGACAGGTACCAGATCCATCTGTACTGCTACGGAAACCAGACCGACGCCGCTGGGTTAAAGACCACGACAGTGCTCTTTGAAGGAGGCGAGGACCCGGTAGAGCGGGGCTTGTGGCAGTTTGCTGAAAACGCCGTCAAGAATGGATCCATTGGCAGGTTCTGCTTCGCCGACCGGCCTGGCATGGCATGGGTGAGTGGACGGCTGACTCCGGCCTCCCAAGCGCCATGGCATACTGACAGACGAGAAACAGAGCGATACGGCTCCATCACCCTTTTCCGCTAGTATTGCTTCGGATGCGCTGAGCGAAACGTTATCTCGCGCTGGAGAAGAGGGACCGTAAGCAACAGTTCTGAAGCTCCAATGTTTGGCAAGAGTCATAGTGCTGACAAGCCGCCGGTTGTAGCTGGGTGCTTGCTAGTGCTGGCATCGGTTCCTTGTACTCGCGTGTTTTCAGCTCTCGCCACAGCGATGAAGTACGCGGCATCCTCATGATCGACCCTCTCCATGAAGACCTCCTCACGCGCGTCGGTGCCCCCGGACGCGGCTTTCTCCTCTGGCTCCGAGGTGTCATTTCGCCTTGCGGATTTGATCGCATCTTAGGGGCAATCTTCAGGGGCAGGCGGGCCGTGGACCGAGTTTGGGGCCGGTCCTCGTATAAGTCGGGGACGACGATTTTCGCCAAGCTTCAGGAGAGCCTAGTGGCAGACTCGCTCACAAAGCGAGATGTGGTATCCAGCCGTGCCATCCAGGACAAGGATACTCCGCTGGTGGTGATCAGTTCGGGCCAGAAGATCCGTGAGGATAGAGAGTGGGAGGACAAGGTTAGTGGATCCCGCAACTTCCTAGCACTCCCCGCTCGCCGTGACTGACATGAGGAATAGCAACGTGATCTGAGCCATCTTACCATGAACCTGAAAAAGTGGGACATTGTAGGTGACGCACCGCATCGTGTCTGGGATAACTTGGCCGGGAGAGAAGTCATCGAGAGGAGGTTGAAGAAGCTGGTTAGGCCTTTAGCACCAAGAGCCTGATATCCGAAACTCACGGGCGGTCAGTAACTGAGGTTGATCCCACTTGGAAACGACCCCGAGCGGCCGGTCGAGCTCTTGAGAATGGCTTATTTAGGCGGGTTGTGGATGTAGCAAAGAGGCTGGTTGATGGGTTGGCTGAAAGACAAGTTGAAAATGGACTCGAGTCTGGATGAAATAGGCAAGGTGAGCAGGGTAGCAACTCGGACCTTGCCGTGTGTTACCATATTCTGCAGAAAAACAAGAAACTTTAACTTGGTCTCGAAACTGCAATACCGCGCCTCCCAAAAGAGAGACACAGGGACCAATGCATCAGCGAAACCATCCAATCGGCAAGAGGTATGTACCTACATGTATGTAGTAGGTACGGTACATAAAATTCGTTTCCCCTGTTGTGCCTGCTGGGACTCAAGAGCCCAGGGTTTTTGTTGGCCTGGGCCTGAAACAGTATGGATAGCAACTTCTCAATAGGTACACTTATACACACCTCCTCTCCTGTGTATTGGACGGTCACTGTTTCCTTGATTCCACTTTGTCTCCGGCGAGGAAATGCGTTCTTTATCTCGTCGATATGTGCAGGTATTCGCTTGGGCATAACCCCGGTAATTTCCCTGGTTACCGCCGTTCCATTGACAGGGGAATGGAGTTCGCAGCGCTTTGCGGCCCAGCGCATGCGCCCAGACAGGCCCCGGCCCCCGGGCGCGAGGTGATCTGGCGCGCATACATGTATCTGGGACCAAACTATCTGCCTACCCAATCCCCCACGAGGTGATCCCAAGTGCCGACTGTCACATATAATAAACGCACAGGATCAGCAGCATCCGCCCTTTTGCACGTGCGCCCAGACGTTTCTACTCTTTTTTTTTCCTTTCCCTGGCTGTTGGAGCTCAACGTGACTGGGGACGGGGAGTTGGGCACTCATTCTCTCTTGGGCCCCGCTGCCCACTAAGACCGTCCACCAGAAAGCCTGGAAATTAGCACTCCGCCCGTGGCGGGGGCTTGTCGATCGCTGCTGTCCGACCCGGGCTGGGAGAGTGGATCGCACAACCCGACCTCCTGAGCATCTCCGACTTCTTGTCATCTTCAACCGACCGCCAGCGCCCCGTGTCCGCAAAGCACCACCCACCTGACTGCGCGTGCATCCATTCACGGTCCGGATTTATTTTCCACCCCCGGCAGAACCTGAACCCAGACAAAGTCGGAACGGCAGGTCGCTGCACAGCACCCGAGACTCGGACCGCACCGCCTGCACACCTGCACACCGGCCACTTGGTTCCATCCTCCCGTCAACAACCCTTCCCTCAGCCTCACCTAACCATATCCACAAGAGCCCAGCGGCCCCAGCCTCCCGCCAACCCGTGCATCGCTCGCACAGCCTCTCCCCGAGTCGATTCGAATCGCTGCGCCAACGTTTCTGGACCCCCAGAGGTCTAGGCAAGATTACTGCTCTTTGAAGTCTGGACTGCGATTAGCTTGCAGCTGACAGAGCTATCCCCGCTTCCACCCCCCCAACCTGACCCTCGGCACTTCGAACGTTCACAATATCTCACGTCCTCCACCACGGTCGCGTTCCTGACAGGAGGCTCCCCATGGTGGGCGTGATTGAACAGAAGCGGGTGGATTGACGATCAGTCTACCATGGCAGGTTATGATTACGGCGGCAGCCCAGGAGGTGATTGGGGCCATGGTTATCCGTCTGGCAATGATGCTCCCTACAATGATGCTCCCTACCGGATGGACCAAGAACATAACAGCCTTGCGCCGGCTTTGTCGAGACACAATGGGCCGCATGGAAACCAGGGCTCAAGACAGCCCGTGTCTCCTGCGCTAAGCGCCGAGAATACAGATACCGAGTCGAGACGCAGCGGGGAGAGGAACGGATCACGGCCGCGGGGTTCGAGGTCGGCCAGCGGCCAAGTGCGCACTTGCAAGAAGTGTGCAGAACCCTTGACGGGCCAGTTCGTGCGTGCGCTGGACGGGACATTCCACCTGGATTGCTTCAAGTGTCGCGTGAGTCTTCTCCCCGTGCTACCGCGACGCTAGCCTTTTATTCCTTTTTATTGACCGCCTTGCAGGACTGTGGGCAGATTGTAGCTTCCAAGTTCTTCCCGGCCGACGACGAGAACGGTGGGGGCCAGTACCCGCTCTGCGAGACAGACTACTTCCGCCGACTCGGCTTGCTGTGCCATCAATGCGGCGGAGCACTGCGGGGATCGTACATCACTGCCCTCGAGCGCAAGTACCACGTTGACCATTTCACCTGCTCCCTGTGTCCGACCGTGTTCGGCGCCCAGGACAGCTATTACGAGCATGACGGACACGTGTATTGCCACTACCACTACTCCACCCAGTTCGCCCAGCGTTGCAGTGGGTGTCAGGCCGCCATTCTCAAGCAGTTCGTCGAGATCTTCAGGAACGGCCAGAACCAGCATTGGCATCCAGAATGCTACATGATTCACAAGTTCTGGAATGTCCGCCTCAACCCACCTCAGGAAGCGGCCACCCCGGTGCCTGACGACCCCGCTGGCCGCGAGCTTGTCCGCGAGGAGGAGGAGCGCATGGAAGAGAAGGTGTACCGCATCTGGAGCGTTCTCTCAACGTTCGAGGAGTCCTCGGCCGCCTGTATATCTGACATGCTTTTGCATGTGAGCAACGGCGCGTATATTGACGGCGTCATGGTTGCCAAGAAGTTCATCTTCCACGTCGACATCCTCTTCCGGTCCGCTGATAGGCTGGACAGCACCATGGGTCAACTCGAGATGAATGGTACGGATCACCTGTGTTTGCGCTTTTCAGGCGGTATGGCTAACATAGGGTTATGCAGCTCTCGCTTATGGCCGAGAGGCCAAGCTGCTCTGCAAGAAGATTGTAGCCTTCTTCTCACTGCTGTCAAAAACGCAGGACAAAGCCACCCGCAAACCCGGTGTCACTCAAGACCTGCTAACCCTAGTCACGGGCCTTGCCCATTATCTTAAGCTCCTCATCCGGATCTGTCTTCAAGGAGCGCTCCGGATCGAGAAAGAGCGTAGGAGCGCCGATGGCCTGTACCATTTCCTGGATGACCTTAACGACCTGGAAACGCTCAAAGCAGACGACAACTCCACCACTACCCTGCAGCTGACATCTGGCATGTCCAGACTCTCTGCACATGACTCAGACCAGTGCGCTCTGTGCCGGAAACCGATTGAGGACGAGTGTGCAAAGACCGACGACAAGAGATGGCATCTGGCGTGCGCCAGTTGCTCCCGCTGCGGCAGGGAACTAGGACGGAACCTCCAAAATGCGCGTCTCAATCCTTACGATGCCAAAATTCTCTGCGATACCTGCGAACCTAATTCTCCACCCGATGCTGCGCCATTTCAACACGTCACTAAGCTGCAACAGTACGTCTTTCTACTTCAAGTAGCTCTTGCGCGGCTGCTGGAAATACTTCGAGCCAATGGTGCGATTCCTACTTTTTCCGATGACCCGAATGGGGACGGGTCCGGTCCTGCAGAAGGTCGGTCCGGACAATACGGCGGCGGCCAGTACCCGAAGCATCACAGGGAGTCGTCTTATGAGAGCGCTCTCAACGATGTCCGGAGGTTAAAAAGCACCCGCCTAGATAAACACCTGTCGTCGAGCTTTAGAAAAGCTCGGACATCACGAATCCTTGATGGGCCAGAGAGCAGTAGTGCACGGCCTGGCTCGGCCGGCGGCGGTCCCGGAGAGGGAGGTTTCAACAAGGGGTTTCATATTGTTGAAGAGCGAGGCCCAATCGACGAAGAGGACATGATGCTACCTAACCAGGATGCACTGACCCTCGACGACATCCCTCGTATTGTCGCTGCCGGGCAGGCGCGAGAGCAACGAGCGCAGCCTCCTCAACGGCAGGAACTCTTCCGTTCGGCAGCAACGGAACCCAGGTTTGGGGCCGGCGCACCAGGTACTGGCAACGGCCATCAGCGCAGTCTTTCGGACGGCAAAGGGGGGGGGACTCGCGCTCTTGGTGAGCCAACTGCTCCGCGTGCCCGGCGTTACTTTTCCGAGCTCTCGGGGCTGGAGTATTTCATCGTCAGGCACGTCGCTGTTCTCACCATGCACCCCATGGTTGAGTCCGAATTCACGCTTGAGGAGCTCCTTGGCTTCATCGAGAGTAAGAAACCGGCCAATTTCTGGAAAAACATCGGCAAAGCCTTCAAGAACGACGGCCGGAAGAATGTGAAAAAGAAAGGCGTATTTGGCGTCCCGTTGGAGGTTATCATCGAAAGAGACGGAGCAGAGTCAACAGATGGCGTCGGACCGGGCACCCTGCGGGTTCCCGCTGTTGTGGACGACATCATCTCTTCCATGAAGCAGATGGATCTCTCCGTCGAAGGCGTCTTTCGTAAAAACGGCAACATTAAGAAGCTCGGCGAGGTGGTGGAGAGACTGGATAAGGAGGAGGAGGTGGATTTCAACACAACCCATGTTGTCCAGGTGGCCGCCCTTCTGAAGCGCTATCTCCGAGAACTTCCGGATCCCTTGATGACCCACAAGCTCTATCGGCTGTGGTTGGCGGCAGCAAAGATTCAGGATGAGCAGAAGATGCGACGTTGTCTCCATCTGACGTGCTGTTTGCTCCCGAAACCGAACCGCGACTGCCTGGAGATTCTATTCTGTTTCCTCAAATGGGTCGGATCGTTCCATCAGGTTGACGACGAATCTGGGTCCAAGATGGACATCAAAAACCTGTCTACTGTCATTGCCCCAAATGTTCTATTCGACAAGAACAAGACTTCCAGCCTTGACAGCGACCCAATGTTTGCCATCGAAGCGGTGGAGGTCCTTATTGCAAACATTGAGGAGATGTGCTTGGTAAGAATCTCAGTCTTGTGCGTACTTGCCAGCAATCACTAACACCGCTTTAGGTCCCGGATGATCTGGTCGAGATTTTGAATGATCAGGGCCTCTTCAACCCGAACGGGGACCTCACCACCAAGGAAATCCTCAAGAAGTTCTCCGACCGAGCCGCCGCCGGGCTCGGCCCACGACAATACGTAGAGGTCACCGAGATTGTCGGCCGGCACGAGAACCCCAGTCGCCCTCCGCCGAGGCGGGTAGAAACCGACCCATCCCAGTGGCAGCAGGAAAGCAGTGTCCGACCAATCCAGCAGGAGCCGACAATACCCCCCTATGCCGGGCCGCCCCACGTTGGGACACCGCCACCGAAGCGAGGGCCCTATGATGCCCCTCCGCCTCAGCAGTCTCCTTATGGACAACACTTTGACCAAGCAGGCCCACCGCCGGATGGCGGCGGGCGCGGTGGTGGTGGTGGCGGTGGCGGCGGCGGCCAGCCGCAGAGGGAATGGCGCAACTCGGGGTGGGGGAGACAGAATAGTGGATTGACGACCGGCACTGTCTAGGATGCGGGCAAGTGTCTTGGTCCTTCTTCTGCTTCTCCCCGGTAACGCCTCGGTCCCTCAGATTCCCCAGGGGCCGTGCTTTGAGGAATGTTTTTTTTCAGGTGTTGAGGCGTAATGTATTTGCACTGCAATGCAAACTACAAACTGACTGCAAGCAAAGCATGGTTGCTCGGCGTTTTTGTGATTCGCGGTTCTTTTTTTCTCAGCCATGAAAAAAACTCCATCACATTTTTCACGATGTTTTGGCTTCAGCCGGCAGGAGGCGAGGGCGCCCTCGAGGCGATGTTGATTTATGTGCTTCGGGATGAGCAGGGTGTTTCCGTTTGGTCACAAACATCCGGGGCGGTGGACAGAGAGAGATGGATACTACAGAGGAATGTCAGTGGTCGGACAGGATGGTTGGCTCGAAAGTAGCAGGTGCTTGAGGTCGAAAGGTGAAAGGCATGGGGATATTGGTGCCCTCAGAAGGAGAGTGGCCGGAGAGGGCACCCCTGTTTGGAGTAGTTGTTGATATGCAAGCTATCGGCAGTGACGCATTTTTGTTTGGGGAAATAGCACAGCATATGACAGGTCTGAGTTGGTCAGCCATCATCAATCAAGGGAAA
The DNA here is from genome assembly GCA_023628455.1 of Chaetomiaceae sp. B2702. Classification (NCBI taxonomy): domain Eukaryota; kingdom Fungi; phylum Ascomycota; class Sordariomycetes; order Sordariales; family Chaetomiaceae; species Chaetomiaceae sp. B2702. The sequence continues at coordinate 183,118 of JAMAKP010000047.1, forward strand.
AGTATAAAAAAAAAAAGCGAGCGCTCTATTTAACGTGTTCCTATCCTCTCCAGACCTATCACCGACGCCTTGCCATTGATTGCCATTAATATATTAGACATGATAAGGAAAACAGCTGTGCGTCCCCTCATCACAGGTATCAAACATGCTAGACTCTCTTGCACTACACAAACGCTCAGAGTATTGGAACAGATCCAAACATAAAGGGCCGTTCCCTCCCCCTCAGGTCATAAATCACTCGGCTTTCTGGTGCTGTTGTTCCAGCGTCCACTTCACCGATCTCCTGATACCCTCGTCCAAGCTCACCAGGGGCTTATACCCGAGCCTCTTCTTCGCCTTGGTAATGTCATAGTACCGCGTCATGCAGCTGTATACGATCCGCTGGCGGTTGAATGTGGGCGGCTTGTTGATGATCCAGAAGAACCACTCGCTGAAATAGCCCAGCAACATGCCGATGCTGCGGGGAAGAACCCGGACGTGCTCGGTGCCGTGAGGCGAGCCAGCCGCGGCCCAGACGGCGCGTGCAAAGTCCCAGAAGTAAACGGGGCTGTCGTTGGTGATGATGAATGCCTCACCATCCACTTTCTCGTTGTCTAGCGGTATCGTCTTAGACGCAGCGGTCAAGAGGAGGGCGCGCGCGGCGAGGAGGTGGGCGTGGGCGACGTTCTCGACGTAAGTGAAGTCAAACAGGTTATCGTTGTTCCCCACCTGCACACCGGACCGGCCTTGGCGAAGAACGTTGAGCAGATGATACAGAAGCATGGTGTCGCCCTCGCCCATGATGCCCGAGGGCCGGATGGCGCACGTCAGGAGCTTGGGGGCTTCCGAGGCGCGATTCGCGGCGAGAACGAGGACTTCGGCAGCGGCCTAGAAGATTGATCACAGGTCAGCAGGTGGCGTGTCTCAGCTGGAGACAGATGCGCCGTACCTTCGTCTCCGAGTAATACTCGCTCTGGTCACTGCCCCGAACCATGGGCCACCGCTCATCGGCATTGATCAGATCGCTCCGGTTGTCGCTCATTACACTAGCCGAGCTCGTGTACACTAGCGCCTTGACGCCCGTGGCCTGGCATGCCTTCACCACCGCGGCCGTCCCGTCCACGTTGACCTTCTTGAACAAGGCATGGGAAACCTTGTCGTTGGACTGCGCGGCGGGCGATGCGGTGTGGATCACAACATCCGGCTTGGCTTTCGCAAAAATGGTCTCGAGCTTGTCGGCGTCGGTGATGTCGGCCTCGAAGTAGGCCACGCCGTCCGAGTCGGGTCTCCGGTTGCGCGTGCAGCGAAGGTCGACAACGGACACGGAGCAGGAGTAGTCGCGCAGCAGCAGGCGCACGACGTGGTGGCCCAGAAACCCGCAGCCACCAATGACCATGACGGAGCCGAGCTCCCACTTCTTTCCTGATACCATGATGGCGTTTTGGTGATGCTGCTTCAACGAGGAATCTAAGGGGGCCGTTTTGAGCTGCGACTGGGGACCAATTGATCGCAAAAATAGTCGAGGCGCTGGAGATGGTTCTGGGGTATTTGTTGTCTTGGCGCCTCCTTTCTGGAGCGCTACGCTCGAAGGCAGGCTAACGTTAACTAAACGTGAACTACTATACAGCTGGCTGGCAGGATCCTCTCTTCCCGCTGCACATTTAGGCGGAATTGCGGGGCAGAAAGGGTCCAGGACATGATTGGCCCCACGCCTGCGCCAGCTCCAACTGCCAAGGCGAGCTGGGCTTTGCTGAACGGAAGGCAGATGATGGGGCGGCCCGCGTGGTCCGCAACGACTTTCATCTTCAATCCTGAGTCCTGTTCACACATCACGGGTCCACTCTCCACTGGAGGGTGGCCCAGGCAACCTTTGTTGCTCTGATGCCGAAAGCGAATGCCATCACGTTGTGTGTTCAGTTTTTCTACGTCAACTTTCTCTTGTAACCTCCATTCAATCTTTGCTACTCCGTTATAACAGACTTACTGCTTTTTGCGTATCGCTCTTCACACTTTGCTCTTTGCATGTTGCTCTTTGCTCTCAATATATCTACACTTCCCCTCTTTTATTATTGTGCTGCACTCTCCGGCCTATCATCTCTATGGTTCTAGCATCATGAACAAACCAGAGATCGAGATCCTGGTGCACATTGCAGCACCGACGAGTGCTGCACATGATGCAAAATATCGATCGTTGGCAGCTGCGTACCTCAGCTTTGAGCCGATAACCCCGGGATCAGTCGTTCACGGGTCGCCGACACTCGATGAACAGGATTTTAACAGTGGCCTGGAAGGCACTGGGAAGGCGTCGTCTCAAGTGGAGCATGGGTTTCTGCCAACGTCGAGTTTTGGGTTCATCGATTCCCCGGTGTTGTCCTTCCGGAGCGCTGCCGACAACGTCGGGTCTCCTCGCCTACGACGACCCAACAAAGAAAACAAGTCGGAGGCCCAGCCGTCATGGCAGCCTCCTCCAAGTGTTGTCGATGATTCGATGCCAGACAACGACTTTGCCTTTACCGAGTATTGCACCCCCACCAGGATCTTAGAGCACTACACGTCTACGATGGACAGCAGCCAGTCAGACACTTCGCCAATTCCACAAAGGGCGCAGAGCCAGACTCTTCCGGTAGCCACCCAACCGCCAGTCAGAAATACTGGCGGAGCCTCGGCAGACGCAAGCAACGGTCAATACCAGCCAACGCACGGCGACCCAGGCACGGTGATCCCGCTGACACCTGCGGAGAATTACAGAAAACGCCGACAGCCAACGCCCACGTCTTCAATCCTTGTGGAAGAAACCCGGATTGCATCCTCGTACCCCAGCCAAGCAAGTGAGGCAACATCTTCGTTCCGGGCCGAGTCTGAGCCCCCTCCACTCAAGCGGCCTCGGGCGTCTCAAGACCCGGGACCTTGCAAAGCACTAGTCAGGAGTGTCAGTGACACGGGTCCTGAGCTGCGGCGAGCATACGCCCACGTCCCGTACCACAATTACCCTGACACGCTCGAGATCCTCTCGCCACCTCCTCTCACCAGTCAAGGCGACCTCCGGCCAGAGGACATGGTAACGGATGTCCTCGCCAGCCTGGCGCGCGAGCTCGATCTCAGCAAAAGGTTTAAGCCGGAGTTGCAAACCAGGGACCTGCGCCCCTTTGAAAGGGGATACTGGCTCGTGGATTGCAGTTCATGGGAGCCGGATCTGAAGCGGTCCGCCTGGAAATTCCTAAGCGACTACTTGAGCAAGGGTGCAGCTGGCTGGGGGACATCCTGCAAGCGCGATCGGGATTTCACCTCGATCCGCATGTACTGCTGGGGCTGCGTTGTCGGGCACATGTACCTGGTGCTGTACCTCATGAGCAGGCGCCGGGTACTGTACACGGGGACGTCCTGGATTGGGGCGGAAGGCAACGCTGTGGTTGTGATGGGTCAGAGGCGGGCGCAGGCTTGAGTTGGGGTTACAGGCCATGGGTTTGGTGCTACGGACTTTTTCTGGGGCTGGGGTTTTCTTTTGGGGGGGGGAGGGAATTAACGGGACTTGGATTATTATCCAGAGCCCTTGGACAAGGGATGATTTTATGTATACGCTCGATACCCTGACGGAGCATCACACGGAGTTGGGACTATGGGAAACCCGACTGGCATATGGGGAGGCGGGGAAGGGATGCATGAACTTTTGGGCGTTCTTCACCATAACATTCTTGCACTGCGAACAAGTATCTCTTCGAAGCACCTGAATGGGAAGCATTCCAACGGCGTGGTTGAGAAGCGTGCCCGAACACAGACAAAGCACGCTCTTTAACCATGGAGAGAATCAAACCATCGAATATATGTACATGTACACGCAGCCCAAGCCGTTCCCATAGACCCTGTCAAACACTCAAGAACGCACAACTCCCTCCCGGAATGGTACTCATAATGTACAGGTGGCCGAGCGAGCAGGTCCTTCTTACTAAAGTAACGCTGCCATGCCTTACTCCTGGCCTGCTTCCTTTCGGTAAGCCTCCATCTCCTTGTTAAATCTGGCAAGGTCGGTTGCCCCAATCTCCTCGAAGGGCTAAAACAATCAGAGGGGTTAGCAGCCATTGAAAATCGTACAGAGGCCGCGGCACGAGGCATATGAAGCCCGTCCCGGGGTGTACTTTAAACATACCTTGCGCGCCTCAGCATCGAGCTGCTTCCACTCGGCGGCGGCTTTGACGAGCTTCCCCTTGGCATCGATACCCTCGTACTCGGGAGAGTGGAAACGCGATTTGAAAAATGCGACGTAAGCGGATATGGCTTTGGTGGGAAAGCGGGGGTCGGAGATGGTGGGTTTTTGGGCGTTGATGTTGTATTTCCGCCTGAGGAGATGGCGAGCCAGGTTTGCCTCGTGGATCTCCTGCACCGTGTAGTTATCGACCCAATTTCGGTAGTTCACCTCGTTGGCGACCCTGTTCTGCTGAGCGATGGCGTCGAGTTTCTATCACACACGTCACGTCAATCGCCAATTCCGTGCCCTGAGGCGTGCGCGTGAGGTCTCCTTATCCGTCTTACCTCCAGTTCGGCAGTCGACAGGTTCCTGTACTCAGCCGCGGTCTGGCGGACGGTGTCGGCAAGTTTGAGCTTGGGATCCTCCTGCAACAGCAATTTCACCCGCTCGTTCGAGTATGCCAGCCATTTGGTGCTTGGGAGCTTGCTCGGCTCCTCCTTGAAGAGCGCCTTCTTCCGCAATTCACGGATCTTGAGCCGGGTCTTCTCCTCCTCCGTCAGCGGCTTCTTCGCTCTGCCAGGCTTCCCCTTCTTCGCGGCCGGAGACTTTGGCTTGGCAGCCCCCTCCGTCCCATCCTTCGTCGCGGTAGCCTTCTTGCTTGCACGCTTCTTCGTTGCGGCCTTCTTTTCCTTGGGTGCCGCCGAGTCCTCAGTCTTACTCGTCTTCCTCGGGCGACCGGCCTCGGCGTAGCCCCTCGCAAAAACAGCAGCGACACGGACGCCGCTCGGAATGACGGGCGCTGCACGGGGAGCAAGGTTCGCAGTAAGGCGGATGGGGAGCCGACCACCAACACGGACCTGCCGCGCGGTTGCACGCCCAATTGCTGACCACATGACGATGTCGGCCTTTTTTTCCTGCGCTGCTGCAACTGCGGGCTCGGGGAATTGCTGTCTGTGGTTGCTGCGTTCGGTGTGCTGGGCCAAGTGTCGGCGGTGCAAGACGCGGTGGGCGGGACGGCGCGGCAGCAGAGGTGTGAGAGAGAGATTCGGCAATTTTATGCGGTCGCTTGATGTGGTTGCAGTCAGAGCTCTCTCTCTTCCCTGCGGAAAGGTTGTGCTCAAAACGCAGCTCCAACCTCCCCTGTTTACTGGAGCTCGACCAGGGTTGTGGCCTGACAACGGAGCGCACAGGCCCCCCAGAGCTCACTGCCCCTGAAAAGCGACTTTCCTTCCATCGCAATTGGCCGTGATCTCGTGCCGTAAGGTGTGATGATTGTGTTCTCTCGCGGCATCCTCTGCGTGCGTCAATACCGAATGCATGCTGCATGCATCAATTCCAGTGCTACCAAAGCAGTTACTGTAGGTCTGCGCGAGGATGCATGCTGCGACCCAGCTCCCTCTCTTCCACCTCGTGCGCCACAGATGTTCACCCAATTGGATAGGTACTGTAGTCAGGAACCAGACGGCGGCGTTTTGTTTCGTCGTCGTGCTTGAGCTACTACATAGGTAGTATGTATGTATGTACATACGGAGACACCCAAGTTGCATCATCAACGAAGCGTCCAGTGGGGCGAAACAACCCAAGTCCCGGCCCAGAACCCCAAACCAAAGACAATAATACAGTCCAGGCATCCAAGTCGCACCGTAAATACGCACTGTATTGCGCATCGACCAGTCCTGTCGCCGCGTTGCTCCAAGTTTGCAGTGCAAGGCTCAACTAGGAGTCGTGCTCCTCCACACCCCGACTTCCAGCCATCGCGCATCCATCCATCGCCGCCGCCACCGCATAGAGCAACAGCATGCAGGATCATCATCTAGTGCACTAACCAGTGTCGACCGCTTCCAGAAGTACTTCTCACCACCAGTGACATCCTGCTGAGCCACCGTCACTGAAACCAGAAATGGCTCGGCCCAGAGACTCGCGCTCACCATCTCCTGCAGGAAGTCATGCTGCGCGAAGGCGAAAAGATGATGACCGTCGTGACCGCGACCACCGCCGACGCTCTCGCAGTCCGGATGTAAGTCATTCCCAGACCCCTCACCGCGGCCTCGCATGGTCCGCTGACACACCCCTCCCCCAGCGCCGACACCGCGATCGTGAACGTGACCATGGCCGCGATGGCCGGGATCGCGACTCGTACCGCTGGAGAGACCGTTCGGTAGACCGTCGAGACGATGATTTTTATCGCGGTTCCCGACGTGATGGGGGATTCAATCGAGACCGTCGTAGGTCACGCGACCGAGGCCCGGACAGACCACGATCCCCAGATCGCCGTGGACAGCGGAGCGGAGATGGCGGCCGAGACTACCGCGGTAAACGGGACGACTCCCGCGACCGAAGGAGTCGGCGCGGCGGTTCGGCGGACTCTTCTACTCGTCGCGACGACGCCGGCCGCGCTCGGCCCCACAAGCCGGATGGGCTTGCAGCCAAAGACGGCGATGTGCGCACTCACCCACGCCGAGGAGATCCCGTTTCCCCAGCTGACGCAAGGCAGGGAGCACAGCCAGCTAAGTCAACACCGGCCCAAGTCCAGACGGAGGCGGAGAAGAAGGCTGAGCGGTTGCGCAAACTCCAAGCCATGAAGGAGAAACACGCCCAAAAGGAGGCGAAGGAAGCCGGCGTTACCGCCGGGAGTACTCGGATGCTCCTGGCCGAGATGGATCAGAAAGCTAGCGGTACATCGGGTCTTAGCAGCCCTGCGGCCGGCTCCGCAAGCCCTGCGCCAGCGTCGCCTGCGACATCGGTGCCCTATGCCGGCAAGTTTGATCCCAAAGCCATAGCGAAGAGTTCTAAAGCAGCACGACCCCAATCTCCGACCCGTCTCGGCGATGTGAAGCTGGCCACGCCCCCGGTGAAACCTCTTGATAGTAAGAAAGAGACAAACCCCAAGGGTGCTGGCCTTTTGCCAGCCAACAGGGCGGTCAGCGCGTTCGGGTTCAACAAGTCTGCTGATTCTCAGAAGTCGTCTTCGAAGCGCAAACTCGACTTGGACGATGAAGAGATCATCAAGCGCAAGCTCGTAAAGCTCCCCGACTTTGTCCCAGAGAAAGTCGACATCAAGCCCGAGGCCGACGGGGACGCAGAAGAGGATGCGGAAGAAGATGCGGAGGAAGACTTGGACCTCCTCATGGCCCGCAACGAAGAGGACTTGGCGGAAGCCCACCGGATTCTCCAAGAGAGGCGTGACGAGCGGATTCAGAAGGAGAGCATGGCCATGGACCTTGACACGAAAGCGCCGAACGGGGAGACCAAGGACGAACCGATCCCACCGGCTCCCGCCATGGACGTGGACGTTGAGGAAGACGTTGACCCCTTGGATGCATTTATGGCTGACCTTGAGCAAACGGGCTCTGCAGGTGGTATCGGCTCGGCGCCTATCCGGCAGGAGCAAAACGCCAAGAAGGGCTTCGAACCGGAGGCATATTTCAGCGAGGATGATTATGGCTATGAAGCGGACAAAGCCGACCCGTCATTCATTCTAGCCATGGCGAGCAAGAAGAAGAAGAAGGACATTCCGACCATTGACTACAGCAAACTCGAGCTCAACCAAATCCGGAAGAACTTTTGGGTTGAGCCTCAGGAACTCAGCCGAATGACCGAAGAAGAAGCAGCCGAGCTGCGTCTGGAACTTGACGGCATCAAAGTCACCGGCAAGAATGTGCCCAAACCGGTCCAGAAGTGGTCGCAGTGCGGCCTTACCCGGCCCATCCTCGATGTCATCGAAGGGCTTGGCTACGAGAAGCCGACCTCGATCCAAATGCAGGCTTTGCCTGTTATCATGTCAGGCCGCGATGTCATTGGCGTCGCAAAGACTGGTTCCGGCAAGACGATGGCCTTCGTTCTTCCCATGCTCCGCCACATCAAGGACCAAGAACCAGTGAGCGGCGATGACGGACCGGTTGCTCTGATCATGACTCCTACCAGAGAGCTATGTACGCAAATCTACTCAGACCTGCTGCCCTTTGCAAAGGCGCTGAAACTGCGCGCTATTGCTGCCTATGGCGGGAACGCCATCAAGGATCAGATTGCCGAGTTGAAGCGCGGTGCCGAGATCATTGTCGCCACCCCGGGCCGGATGATTGACCTTCTTGCTGCGAACTCGGGCCGTGTCACCAACCTCAGGCGTGCGACCTATCTCGTTCTCGACGAGGCAGATCGCATGTTTGACATGGGCTTTGAGCCGCAGGTGATGAAGATATTCAACAATGTGCGCCCCGATCGGCAGACGATTCTATTCTCGGCGACCATGCCGAGAATCATCGATGCGCTCACGAAGAAGGTCCTTCGTGAGCCGGTCGAAATTACGGTCGGCGGCCGCAGCGTCGTGGCAGCAGAGATCACCCAAGCCGTCGAAATCCTGGACGAAAATAAGAAATTCGTGCGGCTTCTCGAGCTCCTAGGCGAGCTGTATGCCAACGACGATGACGTTCGCGCTCTGATCTTTGTCGAACGACAAGAAAAGGCAGACGACTTGCTGCGCGAGCTTCTGCGGCGCGGTTACGGCTGCATGTCTATCCACGGCGGGAAAGACCAAGAAGACCGCAACTCGACCATCTCGGATTTCAAGAAAGGCGTTTGCCCCATCATGATTGCCACCTCGGTGGCAGCGCGCGGTCTCGATGTCAAGCAGTTGAAGTTGGTCATCAACTACGATGCGCCCAACCATCTCGAGGACTACGTCCACCGTGCGGGTCGTACCGGGCGAGCAGGCAACACAGGTACCGCCGTCACCTTCATTACGGAGGAGCAGGAGAACTGTGCGCCGGGCATCGCAAGAGCGCTCGAGCAAAGTGGGCAGCCGGTTCCCGAACAACTCAACGACATGCGCAAGGCATGGAAAGAAAAGGTCAAGACTGGAAAGGCCAAGGATGCCAGCGGTTTCGGCGGCAAGGGCTTGGAGAGGCTCGACAAGGAGCGCGAGGCGGCGCGCTTGCGCGAGCGCAAGACGCACAAGGCAGAGGGTGAGGAGGAGGACTTTAAAGAGGAGGAGACGGCGGAGGACGCGGCCAAGAAGGACGCCGCCAAATCAGCCATCGAGGCGGCCGCCTCCGCCATCGTCTCCCGCGAGTCGGCCAAAGCGGATGGCGAAGCCAAGGCCACGCCCGTGGAGGGCGCGGTCAAGGGAGGCGTCGCGGTCAGCACGGGCAAAGGTGGGGCACTCGACAAGGCGGCGTCAGCCATCAGCGAGATCAACGCCCGGCTGGCGCGCGCAGGCCAGCTCCGGCCCGGTCAGCCGATCGACAACAAGGGTCCCGACGCCGGGGCGTTCCACGCGACGCTCGAGATCAACGACTTCCCGCAGAAGGCCCGCTGGGCGGTCACCAACCGCACCAACGTGGCCAAGATCCTCGAGGCCACGGGCACGTCGATCACAACGAAGGGCAGCTTCTACCCGCCGGGCAAGGAGGTCCCGGCTGGGGCGGACCCGAAGCTGTATATTCTTATTGAAGGTGACACGGAGCTGGTGGTTAGCAAGGCGCTGTCGGAGCTCACTCGTCTGCTTAGGGAGGGGACGATTGCTGCGGCGGATGCCGAGAGCCGGGCGCCGGCCAGCGGGCGGTATACCATTACGTGATTGGCGTCTTTAGTTTTTTATTACAGTCTGTAGGCCTGGCATGTCGTGGGATGAAACATTGCAATCCCAAGCTGGGAAACATTCTTTAGGACGGCGAAACGGAGTTTTGACACGAATGCTTGTTCCCTCGTACTGTAGTTATTACGCGATAGGAACATCCGTTCGTTCACCCAAACATCCTCGTGCTCGCTGACGGCCCCGCCAGCATGCGTAGAAATCGCTATTTTCGAACCCTACGCCAGAGACGAGCGAACGATAGCTCAAAGAGAGAAAAATCAAAACCAAGCTCCCAATCAGTGCCTAACCGCGCCGCCCATTAAACCCAAGCACAACAAGTCGATAAACACAAACTGCCTCACTGCCCGGCGTGTCACAGCTCCCCCAAAACTCCCGAGGAAAATAAGATCAACTGTGGCTCAACGCACTCGTGCTCTGGTCCAAATCCCTGTGCCGCCGCTCCGTCTCACTCGCCTGCTTGAGCGCCTCGGCATCTGTCATGGCGCGCCGCTGGTCCAGCGCGGCCTGGAGCTTGCCCGCGCCCTTCTTGCTCTGCTGGAGGCGTGCCTGGAGGGAGTGCACCGCATTAGTGTGTGATCTGATCCCGGATCACCCCCGAGATAAAAGTAGACTGAAGGCCGAGCGGGGTGGGAAGGAAATAAAAAAAGAAAAGAAAAAAATAAAAAGGACGTGGATGTGGATGTGGATGTGTGAGATGAGGTGAGAATGGCTGGATAGCTGTTGAACATACCTCGGCAGCGGCCGCTGCTTTGGCCCGCGCGTCTTGTCCTCCTGACGATGAAGATTCCGGACCAGTGCCGGCGCCGCCGCCGAGGGTCCGGGGTGGACCGCCGACCTTCCGTGCGGATTGGTGTTTGGTGGCGGATGCGGGGACCGAGATGGAGGTGGGTGCGGCCGGTGCGGTGCCGAGCGGCCGGCCTGGCTTGGAGAAGGGGTCTTGCTCGCTGCTGCAGAGGTTTCCCATTGTTGTTATCGTTGTTGTTGTTGTTGTTGTGGTTGTGGTTGTGTTTGTTATCGTAGTTGTTGTTGCTGACACTGTTGTGCCTGCTTCCGGAAGTTGTTGGAACACAGTCTATTACCGGTGTAATTGCGGCTCGTGTGTATAGAGAAGTGTAGTAGGTACGCGTGGCAGCCTGGGGCTTGTGAGAGAACGGTGCCCGGAGGAGGGCTGCGGTTAGTTCGAACTGCCCCACCTGGGGTCGCTTGGCTAAGTCGACGGTCCCGTGAGAGAGGTAGGTAAGAATACCACTTCAACTCTAGTCTTTCTGCAAGTATTATCGGGAATCGGTGCCTTGCCCGACGATTTGGTGTAAGTTACCTATATACGCAATCCAATGATCGCAGGCCCATGTTGCAGGCAGAGAACCCGCATTCGCCGCCTCACACGCCTACATCAGTCTACGAGAAAGCACAATATCCTCAGAAATCGGCCGGCAACTCTATATATGGTCAATTCCATTTTACCCAAGACACAGCTCAGTATCTCTGTATTGCACAGTGTCTGTTCGTCAGGTATGTATTCAACAAGCATTCTTACTTAGGTAGCTCTGCGGCTCTGATACGTGCTCTCATGGAGGCCGAGCACATGGGGGCCACGAGACTGAACAGGATGCGGACCAATTGGGCCGCAGCCTTGGCGCAATCGAAAACCCCCACATTCAGGGTTGTTGGCTGACCCCACCTCACGCGCCCGGAGCTGCGCACAGCGGCACAATCGAACTTTGTTGGACTCGGAAACAGCTGAGGGGAGGCTCGCTCACTCACCTGACAATGCATTTGAAGACGGCCTGTGAGTCTGTGACATTTTTACCAGCACTGCGCAGCCCCATGTGTTGAACAATCGCACCAGGTTGCTGCACGGAGACAGTGACAGTGACCGTGACAGTGACAGTGACGGCAGTGCAAACGGGAGAGAAGGGAAAGGGAACAAGGGACTCGGCAAGAGGTCTTCCCCACGCGCCCTCTCCCGGCTGGGCCGTCAAGGTTCTCACTTGCAGTGCAAAATAATATCGACCTCACAGCACCAGGCCCACAACCACCCTCGCACATCTCACTTCTCGAGAGAAACACACGCCGAGCCACCCATCGCCCATAGCTTCCTCCCCCCCCGGGTCCTCAGTCCCTATCGCTCGCTGCCAGACTCTCGACCGACATTGCCAAATCGTGAAACCAACCAGGCCGGGACAGCACACCGCCCGCCCACTTGCCCAGTCACTCACTCGCTCACTCACTCAATTGCGCGCAACCCCGAGAATCGGTTGGTCGTGATCCCATCCCCCGTCGGTCCCCAGCCATCGGCGGCTGTCCACTCGTCCCGTGCGCCGCCATGGACGGCCATTTCGACGCGCACGACCGCTTCTCAGGAAATGGAGACGGCTTCCATCGCCACTCACAGAGCAGCGACACCCACCTCGGCTTTGATTTCTCCATGATGCACGCCCAGCTTGCCCCAGGCCAGCACACGCCAACCGATGCCGCTCGACTGTCCGCCGGCGCCGGTGGTGGCACCTATGAATCGCACGACGATCTCTGTGTCGACCGCTGCATGGGTGTGGGACTCTACAATGGCTTCCAGCAGTTCAATCACCGGGGCGCGCCGTCGTCGTCGCTCCAGAACCGCTGGACTCGCGACAATCCCGTCTCTCGTTACGACTTCCCAATGGGCTTCAACGACCTGACCATGCAGTTCCGGACTGCCGATCCTGCCCCTCCGGCCCCGAATCATTATCAACAACCTTGGTACGGTCAGCAAATGGACCCATGTATCCCCTGCACCGACGACGACTGCCAGTCCAGGGCCGACAGCTGCTGCGACAGCGAGTGCACCATGACGGACAAGTGCACAAACGTCGCCTGCGCCGATACCGACGACGCCTGCACAGATCAAACTTGCCCTTCGCGCCCCGATGTCTCTGTTCCCACGTCGGAGGTGGTCAGTGGTGCAGCCGCGCTCATCTCCATCAACCATGCCCCAGAGGAACCTCAACATCCCGATTTCAACCTGCAGCATCAAGGTGAGGCTCCTCCTCCCCCTCCTTCTCCTCTACCATGCCAAGTCCGGCTCCCCGCTCATAGTCAAACCGTAGTCATGGGGAATATGGCCTTCGGCCTGTCCGGTCCACCTCAGCAGAATTACCTGCTATCTTCCGGCTTCCTCCCGGGCCAGTTGGGCAACATCACCAACCACCTGCTGGTTGCCCACGGTGATACGGCCTCGTCCAATTGCACGAGACCATGCCCCTTGGACGATTCTATGAACTTCCAATTCTGCCATATACCCCTTCCCAGTAATCCTACCGGCTTCGGTCAGTTCAACTCCAACTTCCACATGAATCGGAGTTTTGTTGAGTGTGGCGCCGAGGTGCACGACGCCGAGTCGTTCCTCGCCCACTTCAACTCGCATCACAGGCCGTATTTTACTACTACTGGCATGCCCAGCTTTTTGCGTGCCTCAGCCGAAACCCAACATAACCAACACAATCAGCACGTCCTGGCGTCGACTGAAGTCATGTCTCCGCCCGCCACACCTCTGGATACCTCCGATTCCGGGAGGTCTTCAGGGACCCCCTCCCCTCTCACTCCACTCTCAAATAGCGCGGAGATGATAGATGCTAAACCGGATGACTCACTCAATCTCCGTGGTATTTCGATTGCCTCATCGGCAGACCAGTCTTTTGACCTCGGGCCCGATGAAGAGCACAGGTGCCTCTGGCATAACGAAGGCTGCTCCGGCATCTGCGGCCAGGTCTTTGCGGATGCTGAGGAGCTCTTCAAGCATGCGTCAGAAACGCACATCAAGCATGCCCAGAAAGGGACACAGGGGTTCCGCTGCGGTTGGGATGATTGCCCACGCAGCGATGCCGGTGCTGCTGGGTTCCCGCAGAGAAGCAAGATCGAGAGACACATGCAAACACATATTGGCCGTACGTTACTCTCTCGAGTCTTCTGTTTGATGTAGCCATACCCGCTAACACTAACCTGAAGACAAGCCCCATATCTGTCCGACTTGTAACAAGGGCTTCTCCGCAAAGCAAGCTCTCACCCAGCACATGTTTATCCACAGCAACGAAAAGCCACTGGTGTGCAACATCTGCCACAAGGCATTTCGATATCCGAGTGCGCTCAGTAGGTTTCCCCTGTGTAGTTTTCCCGGTTTGCCAGCGTCTGACACACCGCTCCCAGCTATGCATCAGCGTGTCCATTCGGGCCTGAAACCACTAAAATGCCCCGTCTGCGGGAAAGGGTTCAGCGAATCGTCCAACCTGTCGAAACATAAACGCACCCATGAAGTCAAGGGCCGCTTCACATGCACGGTCCCCGGGTGTGACCGCAACTTCCACCGCCAGGACCAACTGCGGCGCCACATGAAGACGCACCAAAGGGATGGTGATAACAGACCGATGACGAGTTCTACGGCCAGTGTTGACGGCATGTTTGAGCAGCCGCAGAGCTGAAAACTGTTCAACCCACAGCCTTCGCCTCACCGTAGTAGGATGGGCTTATGAGCGATACCCATGGGAAATCCCTGGGACACACACCCAACATAGCGAGCTAAGAGGCGATGGTGTGACGGATCTTTACCGGCGCATCCGCCAATGTGCACCGCAGAATGGCGTAGTCGATACGACCATCAGCCCGTCTATCACGACGCGGCCGTCTCTACTGGGGGGCCTCCCGTTTACCACCCCAGGGTGAGAGAGCCCAGTACAGCCACCCCAGCAGCATCCCGCAGCCAGGCGTAGAGACATATAACCTTTTGAGTGCGGGGTAGTCGGTGAGGTTTCATGCAAGTCTCACCACCTATGGTCAGAGATGGGTAACCAGACGGCGGTAATTCGGGGAGCGGCCACAGGAATTGGGCCCAAGGCTGGCGTTATGGACAGGGCGGCGAGCATGATATTATGACATCTAGCAGAAGCCTCCCCTGGCGGTTGAGGCGTAACTCGTATCGTATGTATGTATCATCACTGCGATGGATGGTTGGATGGAGGGAGGGAGGAAGGGAGGGAGGGAGTGGACGGATATACCTACCTGGTGGGCATGATTCAGTGCGAATGCAACCGGCAAAGTCTACGGAATGCGCAGCGAGCTTTAATCCACATGGTTTTTCAACCAGCCTTTTTTTTTTATTGAGCTTATTGTCTTGGAACCGGCGGAGTGAGAAGCAGAGCACCAATACATACATGCCTGCCTGTTTGATATTAACAGGCACAAAAAAAAACAGAGTCTCCGACGGGCGAGGTTGACAGTTTGGTCTTCCATGAATGACACTGATAACAATAAAAGCACGGTGTCTAGAGCAAGAGAAGAGATGCGAACAACCCTCCACCCCTGAGCTACACTCTGCCCGCGACATCAAGCGAGCACCCATGACTACATACATATATAATCACTGACCAAATGGCCCACTTTCTGCTGTGTGGTCCATTCCGAGAAACTCAGCATCGACCTCTTACCCACTGCAGACAAAGGGTTTACTTTGCTCACTTTGCTTGTGTTGAGGGATCGTATACCGAGAGCGGCAGCTGTGGAGAGACAAGTGTTCACATTCACTGGCAGTACATGATTAATAATGCTTTTACTGAACTCTAATATTTCAATCCGGATGGGTCCTGTTATGCAGTGACAAAGCTTCCTGAGCTTTCAGCTCGAATGCCTTTGGACACTACACTCGCCTCCCCCGGCGCCGATTTCATAGAGCTGACCGGTAAACACGCTGCAGGCGGCCCGGCAGATGATTCCCCTTTAGTCAAGCCTCCCTCTCAGCCCAGCTCTGAATAATACCCTCGAGACTGGGCTCGTACTGCTTGATCGTGACTTGGCCGGTAGCCTCGTCCAGGTACGTGTTGGCCTGCACAAACACCTTTCTCGGCTGCTTGTTCTTGAGAACAACATCCCGCACCTTCGTCCCCCAGTACTCCAGCCCGACACCAGACATGTCAGCGAAGAACTTGGTACCAGTCTCAACATCAGCAGTTGACTTGTAGATGTGAATCTTCTGAAGGAAGTCGGCAACGGCTGAGGTCACTTGGTCAGCTACAATCCCAATCTTAATCCACAGCGACCGACTCACCTTTTCTGCCGCTGGTCAAGATCTTGGAACGGTCAAGCCGAATGGTCAAGTCAGAGAGATCCTCGTTCTTGTACTCAAGCTTGCAGAAATCATCCCCAGCTTCGAGGAAACACTAGTCCATGTCAGCAAGATATGCCTTATTACCACACGCTCGGAAACCTTACCTTGAGAATAGCAAAACGAGCCTGGCAATGGGGCTGTCCCCACTTCTGACTTCTCGGATCCCAAAATTCGACCGAGGTCAGGCCTGCCCTTGCCATGCTGAGGTACGAAGCGTAGAGAACATCACCCGCTGGGCCATCCATGTCGACCGTGCCATCGCCAAAACCGAAAATCTTGAGAGCAGAGAATTCGCAACTTCGCATGTGTTAGATGCAATGTCAGACAATACGAGCAATGCTCTAACTTACCTCAGATGCATGGCCACTAACTCGGCTCGGCATTCCTAAAAATGGAGTGGTGAGCTACAATTTGGCGCGCGGCTAACAGACGAAAGGAAGTACCTCGTATGCCCCAGCAACACCGCCGAATACGGAGCCCCATGTTTGGCCCGGCTTATACCAGGTGGTCACGGGCTTCCCTGTCAGGGGACTGACAGGGGGATTCTTGACATCAAAGTTATACACGCCAGGAGATGTCTCCTGAAGAAGCTTGCCGCAGCCGTGGCCTGGATAGAGTGTGAGAAAGGTTCATCCTTGCTTGATACGGTTGCTGTATCATACCCGTAAGCTCGTGGAGCCCGACCTGCACCTCGAAAGCAGCATCGCGGTACTTCTGGTACAGCGCCAGGTCGCTCTCAGAGATAAAGGGGATCTTTTCATCTGGAGCCTTAGCGCTCAAGACATTGCCTGCTCAGCTTTATTAGTCTGGACCTCCGTATCCCAAGCAAGCTTGAGGCATAAAGTGATGGATACGCACCCAAGCTCACGTTCTTGAAGCCCTCCTGCTGCCTGATATCGTCGTAGTTCGGGCTATGCAAAGGTTAGGACCGGACCTGACCCTGAAGTGCTTTAAAGACGTACATATTGATGCCGGCGGGGATTCCGGAGCCTAGAGCAAGCTGTTAGATCCACTTCTTTGTGAGGTAGCAAGGGGCGGCAATCGAGGGTCTATCTAAACATACCGCAGAATGACAAAACTTCCAACGAAGTGAAGTCCGGAGAAAGGAACTTGTCCTTCTCAAAGTCCTTCGACCATGGCAGCAAGGGGATCAGTGTGGGCGCAGAACGCACGAGCTCACCAAACGCCCGAGTCCTCTCGACTATACAGTGGTGTTAGCATGTGACGGAAGCCCAGTTAGGGATTACCGGGTGAAAGAGCATACGGTTGACGACTGTGACGTTGGTGAGTAAGGACTTTAGTCTAGATATATGGCGCCCACGTACCTGCAGCGAAACCTTCCCATTCTCCGCGGACACCTGCGGGATCGCGGTATGTCTCGATGAAACCAATGTTGCATTCAACCATCGGACCCTGGTCACGAATCCAGTGCCTTTGGCTGTCCTTGAATGCGAGGAGAGAACCTCCGTCAAAAGACTCACTGTATGCCAGATGCATCTTCTGCTGCGTCTCGTTTTCAGCGTTGTCGGCGGCCTTCTTGATAAAGCCCGCAATCGCGCCCATCTCCTTTGCGTAGTCACCGTAGACCAGCTTGACGGTCTTGCCTTCGAGCGGCCCCTCGCTGATTACATATTCGGTTTCCTTCCCAATGTCTCCACCCTTGCTGGGGACGCTGGTCGTCGCCGAGGCAATCAGGAGCTCAAACACCCCATCATTGGTCTTCCGCAGCCTGGTATTCTCTGGGAGGAGGCCCTTGTCCTCCATCCACTTGGAGATAGCGCTGATCTCGTCCTTGGTGATTCCAGGAGAGTCGGGATAGTAGGTCGTCAAGTGGCCTTCATCCGTGAAGCCAAGGTGCAGGAGGCCCTGCTTGTCGGAGGCAAAAATTGCGCCATTGGTGGCCTTGTAGTGCTTCTCGGCCTCGGGGGAAGTCGAGGCAAGAGACGCAAAGACAGATTCATCGCATCGAGGCAGAAACTTGGAGTCTCCGAAGCTCTTGTAGTTGCCGCTGTTGCCCAGGAACTGCGCGGCGTACTGCAGGAAGGCCGAGAGCCCCTGCTCGTCGACACCGGCCTTTTCTGCAAGCGCTTTCCAGTTGCCGCTAGCAGTCTTGTGGAGTGCAAGAATGAAGTCGTAGATGTGCTCAGACTCGGGCGAGACTTGGCGCAGCACGATGCGGTTGCCAGCGAAGGAGGCCCTGAGTTCAAGGGATCATCAGCATGGGGGGGCTGATGCAAGTATTCCAAGTCCACCCGAGGTAAGCGAGGAGGCGGGGGAGGGGTAGCAAATGGTAAACAACAAACTGGGTTGCATCTCCAGTTGAGTTTCGCATGCATGCCTTCATGGGACTCCAGAAAAGAAAATCGGCTCGGTTCTTACTTGCTGATGAAGTGGGCGTAGCGCTTCTGCTTGTCTGACAGGGCATTGAAGTGTTTCTCTATCTCGAGCCTGACGACCGCGGGCGGGGCATCGGCGAGATACTGAGAGAGCTCCTGAGCATTCATGGCGAAAAGACGACGTGGTTGAGACTGTAGCGTTCGGGAGACAGGAAACGCGGTTGACTGGAGAACAGAATGTGCCAGAGCCAAAGGTGCAATGCGAGGAAACCTCAGACCGCGAGATCTGAGGGGCACTTGAAAGGAAAGACGCATCGAAAAGAGCAGGAACACCAAACGCCGTACACAGTATCTGTAGTAGTCACCTCACCACGCGGCCGTCTGCATGCGTTTGCAACTGCCCGAACCGGCTCTGGCAGCTTTCAACGACTGGCTGAAGCCCCACCGTTTGCACGTGCTGTTTCCACATTTGGCTGCTCGTTCGACCCTGAAGGCGGGGGTAGCTGCACGCCACCAGCTTTCCAACGACAAAGCTCCACCAGCCACAAGACGAGAACAATTGTAATAACAGGGCCAGAAAACTGATTGTTCGCCAACAGCTTGGGACCCAGGGCAGCCGAAAACGCCAGCAAACAGTTCCTAAGGGCGTGATTAGGGCTACTGCCATCAAAACAGAAATCGGGATGAGTGTTTCAGATCCAAGGCTTCTGTTATGCTTGACTCGACTTCTCGTAGAGGGATGTGCCTGGCTATGGATGTGCATACAGGCCTGAACTGTACACACATACATACGACAGTGGATCGCAGATGGAAGGTAATCGCCTGAAAGGGAAGGTGAGGGGTGAGGGCGAGGGGCAGAGGCGGAGCACTCTCAGACAGAGCCGCCCATGTTCCGAGCCCGATGGCCTCATGCTTGATCGGGTTCATTAGGCGATCGATCTATACAGTATTTACATAGTTCATGAGGAGTTGCCCGCCGTTGCCATATGGTCTTCATTTCCGGAACCAGCTCGCGAAAGATGCCGTCAGCAAAACGGCCTCAAATGAGCCAATGAATTTCCTAACAATCAGAGCGTCGTCGGCGAAGAGTGAGGTAATGTTTTATTCTTGCATACGCCGGTCCTAGGGTACCTAGTTACTTCCTATGAAGCGTGTGGAATCTTGCAAGTTCGCAAACTCGCCGACGTGTTGCCGTTGCGGATGATGCCCGTCTTACCATGCACTGCGCAGTTCGTCTCGCGTTACTTGTTTCAACAGAGTCCGCATTGGTGGGTGCGTGGATTTTGCTTTTCCATGCGATCGGTTTGCCCGGGGCAGGACGGAGATGCAGCTGGCTTGTCTGACAAAGCCAAGCACCGGATGCCTTCCACGCTGGTCGGAGAAGCACACGGCGTACTTCGTACCAGTACCTCCAACAAACCACGCCAGTGGCTCAGAATGGGGCGCATTCTTGGATCGATGCCTGGACAACTCCTGGCGTCGTCACTAGCGGCATTGGCGCGTCGTCAGACAACCCGAGTTTCTGGCCGCTTTGGCTGGCTGCATCGAATCGGGTTCGCGGGACGTCATCTGGCACCGGTAGACATCGCGGCTGCTAACCAAGTTCAGTCTGGCGACTATGTACGGAGTAGGTAAGGAAGGGGGCGCCCACCGCCTGGCGCAGTGGCGCACTGATGATGGGCCCCCCTCCTGGAACAGACAACCATTGACTACCCATGTTGTGGAACGGACCATTCCCAACAAAGGGGGGCATAACATTGACCGTTTATCCGTAAGGTGAACTAAGAAGACGCCCCTTACCTAGGGATGAGGCGATCGATGGGCGACCGCGTGGGACTTCTCCTTCCTGACGAATAAGACACCGTGTTGTGACTTAACGCCTGGCCTGCAGCCCCGAGATTGAGTTTGCTTTTGCTGACTGTTTTTCGTTTATTTGGCGTCATGCGGATTGACCGGCGGAGGACTGGTTGTCTGCGACTCTACGGGGCATCGATGCCCATGCAGCCCTGGGTGTGACACATTGTCGTTCCTTGGCTTGGGGAAGCTTGCTCTGAGAAGCCCTGCAGAGTACCTGCCATGTAGGCGCGGCCCGCCGTTGTTGGAGTGGATTTCACGATGGGATGGTTCACTTGCAGGAGGTCGCCAATGCTGCAATGCACTTCGATGGATTCGAGAAGGGTGCAGGACAATCCGAGACCTTGACTGGATCGTGTTTCGCGCCAGCCACTGCCATCCTATCGCTTCCACTGCCTTGCGCATTGAGCGGTGAGGACGTTGAGGTGGTTTGACAGATGCACCACTGTCCGGGGTACAGGTGCGGCACAGAGCAGTGGATTGTCTACCAGAAACAGACCGGTCTTGTCCCCCGCACTCCCGCATGGCGGGACATGCGAAGCTATTCCCACTTCCCCCTGCCAAACGCTCCTGGGCGGAACTCTTGTTCCGCTTTTCGGGAGGCCTGTGCGGATACCGCTGAGATGCATCCTAGCTGTTAGTTTCCGGCTGAGGGAGCTCGCTCGGCGAGCTGCGAGACCGGTAGCCTCCTCAGAGAGACCAACAAAGCGCTTGATGCTCTCACTCACAGCACCGGAGAAGCCAGAGCCAGGGAAACCAGACCTGCCCCGAGACCACCCCGCCTAGTGAGTCCGGAAGCTGGGCCGAGAGCAAAAGCTCCACTGCGACCAATTTCCCGGGGCTTGCGGCCGGGTGGGCACCGACGGGGCACCCAAAACAAGGCATGTCACGAGGCCATTCTCCATCTGCCGCTTTCGTTGGCTTAGCTCTCTGGGTTTCCAATGCAGCCGTGCTTGGCCTGCCAAGCCGATGGGACCTGTCACCTCACACGGTCGTTAGTCTCTGCTAGAGCCTGGGATGCAAAGAACGAAACTTCGGAAACCTGGGTGCAACTTGATAAATCGTGACGTTACGAAGGACGCTTGGGAGGAAGGAACACTGCCGGGCCACATCGGATCCGGAAACCCGGCAATTGAGTTACTTGAGCTCCAGGTGCCTTCGTGCTTGTTCCATTTTTGCGTTGGCGATGAAGAGCTTGAGATCGAGAGATCGACTTGGGTCAACTCTGGGCCATTGCCCTCTACAGTACGGTATGTACAGTACCTGCCTAGGTAGGTAGATATGTATGTATGTACATACGGTACAGTACATACCAGTCAGCGGCGCCCTAGCTCCCCACCCCCAACTTTCGCCTCCGGCAAGGGCGGCCCCCCACGCTATTTCGAAAATTTGGCAGCTCCGACCAAGGAATTGCCTGTGCGCGCTCCCCGCAGGTCACTCGGGAATTTCTTCTTGCTCGCCTTCCAAGATGTCAGTACAGTAGTAGTTCCTTTGATGACAATGCACACGCGCCTTCCTGCGCAATTGGAACACCCACGCCGTGCGACAAGAAGACTTTCTCCGACCATGTGCATGGTGCAGACAACCTCCGTTCTACGTATGTTGGTTCTCCAATTGGAGATCACCGGCTGCTTCAGCCCATCGTCTTTGTTTCGTCTCGTCAGATGCATCCCACGCTGGGGGGGAAAAGCTTCCCCGAGTTTCCACATGAGGTATTGGGCCTCGATGGTGGATACCACACGCATACCTGGCGCTACACCCCCACTGCACACGCCCTCCTGCCAAGTGATCGATTCCACCAGTCACGGCGCTGGGCCAGGCTGGACTCTTCCCAGTCTTGTCGAGGCACCAATGGGACTCTCGGTATATTCGTGGGACTGGTGAGATTCACCCCGCGAAGCCGCTTCCTGTCAAGCGGGCATGAGGAGCGGGACCATCCATGCAAGGGATGCATTCGGTGAGCATGTACACTCGTGTACATGTACAGTATACCCACATCCGCATGGATGGCAAATCGCCCTCACATCCGCATCCAGCTCCCGAGTCCATCGACGGGCTGAAAATTAGGTCAGGTACCCCTACACCCCAGACTGCGCCAGGGCGTGCGAGGGAAATCGTTAGGTCATCGTATGCCAGACCCGCGGGTTCGGCTGCCCACTCAGAGCGCCAGCTATATAACGCCCACGGTCCGCCATCGGCCTGGCTCTTTTTTCTGGCCCTGATCTGTTGTTGGTTTCATTATTCCTCTCTGTTTCGTGGCATCCTTTTTGGCTGTTCTCCTAAATCGATCGTCTTACTCTCCAGCTCGGTGCAGTCCGTTTCTACTCATCGTCATCCACTTACGCACCAGGGTTATCTGTTGAGGTAGTGGCTGCCTCCATCCGAACCCGGCACTCACTCACTTACACCGCACTCGGCAACACTTGACCACACTTCCCCGGCTATTAAAGCGATCTCTTTTCCCCGGCGTCATAAAGACGGAACGCGCACCTGCTTGACTGCGATATGCTATAGTGTTATAGCCCAACACATTCAGTGACACTCGCGTCTTCACCTCCCCATCGCTCGCCACCTCGACCTTCGCTTACCTCCCCCGCCGTAAAAATGCTTTCCTACAATACCTCTGTAGCGGTCAATGGCCAGAGGCCTTCCTCATCGGGAGCCATGTCATCTGGTCGCCAGAGCATCCCACCTTCGCCAAAGGCTACCCGACTCCCGACAGCGCTCTCCAATGGCATCATGACCAACGGTGTCACGTCGGCAGACGAGCCCCCGGCCAAGCAGCAGCATATCTGGCTCGTGACCGGTCCTGCGGGGTGCGGTAAGAGCACAGTGGCAAAGCACATCGCCAATGCGCTTCAGTTGCCATTTATCGAGGGTGATGAGGTGTGTTATCCCGCTTTTGAAGGGACTTGGGTGCTCAAATTGCATGCTGACAGCTTCTCCATAGTACCATCCAAAGGCGAACATCGACAAGATGAGCGCCGGGATTCCGCTGACGGACGCGGATCGGTGGGACTGGCTGACAGCCCTGCGCGAGGCGTCGATCCGCGAATTGGATAGGGGTAGCGAAGGTGTGGTCCTGACCTGCTCCGCGCTCAAGCGAAAATACCGCGATGTCATCCGCGTGGCCCCCTACTTCTCCCCGAACCTCCATCTTCACTTCATCTATCTCGACGCCCCCGAAGAGGTTCTCCTGCAAAGGGTGTCCGCGCGCCAGAACCACTACATGGGCGCCAACATGGTCCATAGCCAATTCGAGGTTTTGGAGCGGCCCAAGGCGGACGAAGTCGACGTCATCACCATTGATGTTACCCGGTCAGTTGAGGCTGTCATGTCAGATGCCCTCGGTCAGGTTTTCAAGACGATGGAGGACACGCAGGCGAACGCCCAATGATGAACGGCTCCCGAGACATGATGGGGGAAGCATGCGGGTGACGACATGGCGCTGATAATAAGCTGTTCCGGCGAAGGAGACGGCACCACGATACTATTGCATCGGGATACGGAGTTGCGGCCCTTGGTTTGTCTTGATTTCGGCTATTACATTTCTGGCTCATCCACCTCCGGGCGTACTATAAGGGCAGGTTAATGGGGCAGACCTGGGAAGGTTGACAAACAACGCTTTGTCACGGTTGGATGAATTCCACTTGCATGGTTGGAGCAGGTTCTCTGAGCGGCTCTCGTCGGTTACAGGCGTTCTCAAGGCGATTTCCGCTTTTGCTTGTTTTGGCGGCAATTTGTCGCCTTGGTTCAAGCGAATATGAAATAAAAAGAATTTCTAATTTCGGGGCCAACTCTGCAACCAGATTCTAACATCTGCCGATCTCCCATCGGCAGCTGTGATCTACAGTCAACCGTTCTCGGCATATTTGCAGCTGGTCAGGCTCGTGTCAGGGTACGAAAGCTGTCCGTTCTCCTGTCAAGCCCACCATTCGCAGTTCTTGAACGACATGCTCGTTCGAGTGGCAAGTTGTCATCGGGCACTTCAGGTTCCTCCAGTGTACGGCAAGGCAGAAATTTCCTCGCCTCCCAACAATTTGGTAACATCCGGGTCAAGAGAACGCGGGACGAGCCGCAGCCAAACCATCTATCAAGTCCTGTGCAGGAGCGTTGAGATGGAGATAGTAAAGAGAAAGAGGTAACAGAATTTGGGCCCTTTTCCAAACTTGGCCGTTGCCTGGTTAGCAGCAACAGGCTGTTTTCTTGGCACGCTGCCCCTATTTCTCATTGGAAGAGTGACAATTCCCTCGGAAACAAGTCCTATTATCACAGAATTCCGAGGTCAAGTTGGTCTACAAAGCAGCAAGCAGAACGGGTCGGGGGCCGGACGAGCAAAGCACATCCATCGACTGCCGAGCCTCAGTCAGAGTCTCGTTGCCTCCATGACCCATTACTCACACCCTCCCCTTGGAGAACCCCGTCCGCTATCCGATCCATTCCCGTGCAGGAGACATTTAGCCTGCCACGCACTTTGTGCACCTTTTTTTTTCCCACTTGCCCACATCAGCTGGCCACTTGCAGCGCCTCTAGAGTGACCTTGGGCGGAAATCTCGAAGTGGTACATTTACCCTCGTTTCCTTGGCGCTTCCACTCCAACCGCGCCTTCTTCCTTACCCCCCCCCCCCCCCCCCCCCCAAACGCAACCCTAAACGAATGCAATAATGCTCCCGCGAACCTGGAAGCTCTGATGGCTTGCGTAACTCAGTCCACGGTTCGCTGCCTTGGCGGTGGGGGAGCATCCAAACATATACGCAGTACGCACAGGACAAGGACCACGAATGCATTATTGATTAAACTCGGCATGTGCGGAGGACAGACATGGTGGCTGCTGGATATATTGCCGCCACACAGACTACCGAGCCCAAAAGAATGCGACACCGCGGATCGATGGGGGCTTTGGTCTGGACCGGTCGAGGGGACATGAACACCCCGAGTTGCGCGATGGAGAGCCGAGAGGAGGGGTTGTGGCATGGCCTGCGGGTATGCGGCCCAAACGAGGAAGCGAAGCCACTCTCCAGACACCCGAAACACCGTCCGCAAGTGGTTTTGGTCAGAAACAAGAGTCACGCGGCCGCGGCCGACCATTAACGGCGGAGCTGCAAGCTGCAGGGCGCTGCTGCCTGGGATTGTAATCCATAGATAGGGCCAAAAAAAACCCCCCCAAAAAAAACAAAGCGAAGAGGAACAAGAGCATCGGGCGTTCCGCGTTGCGGGAAAGGGATGCTCCCGTTGTCCGTTGTAAGCCAAGGTAACAGTACTTGCGGGATTTCGGGACGCTACCTAATAAACCAACTTGGCTGTCTATCAAACAACGAAACCAGCCCTGCTTTCGTCTATGCAGTCGTCTCTCTAAATAAACACCGCACCGGCATTGCTGCCCACCGCCTGCTTGCGGTATAACCGGGTTAAGCGAGCAGAGAGCAACGGGTAAGGCGGCCGGATGAAATGAGATCCTGCTGCTTACATAGGTACCTCTGCCGCGCAACTCGCTGCAACACGCAGCTGCCCACACTCTCTTGAGTGAGTGTAGGTAAGGTAAGGTATGTACATACAACCAGCTGCCGCAAGGGCGATTTTCAAGCCCCCCCCCCCCCTTTCCAAGCAAACAATATCCTCAATTAACTACCGCAAATGCATAACCATGACATCCGGCTCCTCCACAATCGCCCTCACCACCTCCGCGGCGCGGGCCATGGTGGCCCCATCGACCACCCTGTGATCGGCGCTCCAGCTGAAATTGCACACCTGGCGGCGCACCACGCGGTCCTCCTCTCCGGGCACCGTCGAGAAGGCCGGCACGGTGCGCATGCGGCCGATGCCCAGGATGGCCACCTCGCGCTCGACCACGACGGGCGACAGGTAGGTCCCGCCGATGTTGCCGATGTTGCTGACGGTGATGGTGCCGCCCGACATGTCCTGCGGCGAGAGCTTGCCGGCCACGGCCAGCGACTGCAGCCGCGCCAGCTCGGCTGCGATCCCCAGGATGTTGAGGCTGCCGACGTTTTTGATGACGGGTACGAGCAGTCCCGAAGGCGTGTCCATGGCCACGCCGATGTTGTGTTGGCTGCGCAGGTAGAGGGTGGGCTTATTGTTGCCCCCGCTGGTGGCAGCGCTGTCGACCTCGACGCGGGCGTTGAGGATCGGATATTTGTAGAGTGACATGGAGACGGCTTTGATGATGAAGGGCAGATAGGAGAGCTTGCCGACCTGGCTGTCGCTCAAGCCGGACTTGGACAGCACTCTGTTGAGACGCCCACGGAGCTCGACGAGCGAGGTGAAATCTACCTCGTCGGCGTAGAGGAAGTGGGGGATGTTGAGGGAACGGGTCATGGACTTGAACATCATCTCCTGTGTTCTCGAGAGCGCAACTGGTGTTTCTTGCTGCGGTCCAACGACTGAGGGTTCTGGTGATGTGAAGGCGCCAGTCGCGGGTGCGGCGGCGGCTGCCGCCGCCTGTGTAGAGGGTGCTGGAGTCGCGGGCGTGTCTTTCCGCTGAACAAACTTGTAAATGTCCTCCTTCAGTACTCGCCCGTCCTTGCCTGTGCCATCTATTTCCAAGATGTCCACCTTCAACTCCTTGGAGAGGTGCCTGACCGCCGGTGTCGCAAGCGCAGCATGCTTTCCTTTGACTTTGGGTGCATCTTGCGCCTCATGCTCTGTCAAGACAGCCACTTGCGCTGCTGCCGTCTCCTCGGCCGCAGGACGCACAGGTGCCGGAGCAGACTTGGCTTCTGTGTCTTTCGCCGCGGGCTCGGGCTGCACCAAAGCCTCCACGTCCTCCTCCTTGGCATCCCCCTGTATATCGATGTCAACAAATGGCTTGCCGACCTTGGCCATCTCGCCTGCATCATAGTGTAGCTTTTTGACGACGCCTGCAAAGCGGCTGGTGATTTCGACCGAGGCCTTGTCGCTCTGAACCTCGCACAGCGGGGAGAACTCCTCGACGCGCGCCCCTGGCTCGACGAACCATTGGATGATCTCGCACTCGACGATGCCTACGAGGATGGGGAATAATGGTTAGCTGAAAAGGCCCGAGGAGTGATGAAGACTCGCAGTGCAAGAAAAGCCAAACATACCTTCTCCAATGTCAGCAAGCAGCACCGGCTTGACCGCTAGAAGTGGCCTCGCCGCATGGAATGCCCGCGCCATGGACGGCGACAATGGAGAGAGCGATGCGCCGGCAGCGCGCCGACTCAGGCCTCTGTACACGCGCCAATGCTGGCGCACCGCGCGGGAGCTGTGGTTCCAAAACATATCCAAACAAAGTATCGGCAGATATCACCAGCGTCGGGTTTGCAAAGAATCACATTTCAAGAGTTCAATTGATCCCCCGCGCGGACATCCCCAGGAGAACAGAGGAGCGGCCCAGCGCCAATGGCTTGCTGCGGCTTATGGCTGTGCTCAATGACGTTGGGAGCCGAGGAGGTCCAGGGTCAGATGAGCCCCGCGGATAGCCGAGCCCCTCTGGCGCTACCGGGTGCTATCGTTCGACGTTCGCGGGTGGTAAAAATGCACAACCCCAGACCCGAAGGCGGGGAACGGGGCCTGGATCTGGCAGCGGATCAAAGTGGGGCGCTTGTCAAAGCCGCGTGGAAATTTCTCGGTGACGGCCCGGCTCTTGTCCCAATCCAATTCGACCGCAGCGATACGCGCGTCTTGCAAGTTCCGACACCTGCCCACCATGATCACACGGACGGGCATCCGGACAGGCGCTCAAACGGCGGCTTGTCTCCCCCACCAATGCCGGGCCTTCGGCGTATCTCATCATCGGCGGCTTGCCGACAAGCCGCCGGCGCCTGATCCGAAACCCGCCCGGGGTTCCAAGTCGGCTCCTACCACCCCTCCGGCCACCATTGGACGCGGTGATGCCGGGGCCCCGGAGGGCCCGCTCGCCCATGCGCCTCGTGCATACGGCGAGAAACTCAAAGAGTTTACCCCAACACAATTGGCAAGGCCAATTGGCATGAACTACCCCCCGAGCGCGGGCGAGAACACGGGCATCGACAACCGGAGTCTCAAAGAACGCCATGCAGACTTTACCAACTACGACAAGCACCTGCAGCGCCGGGAATATCTGTAAGGACCCAACCACCAGTTCTGAACCTAAACCGGGGGGCGGAAGCTGACCCTCCCCTTTCCCCGCCGCTCCATCCAGCAAATCCAAAATCTCGCGCCCCTACTTCCGCGACTGGGCCAACCTCCAATTCCACGAAGGCAAGACCTTCCTCTCCCCGCCGCGGCCCTTCCGCGCCGACCTCTCGCTCTACTTCCCCAACCTGCACGGCCGCACCCTCGCCAAGACCCGCGCCGCCAAAGCCGCCGACACCACCCCCGTGCTCGAGGGCCGCGCCTCGGTCGTGTCCATCTTCAGCAGCATGTGGGCCGAGAACCAAGCCAAGACGTTCACCTCGGCCGAGCAGAATCCAGAACTGCACGGCCTGCTGTGCGGGAGCGGCGGGCGCGCGCAGTTGGTGCAGCTGAACGTGGAAGAGGACCTGCTCAAGGCATGGCTGGTGCGCGTCTTCTCCGGTATGCTGCGCCAAAAGGTCGGCAAGGAGAACTGGGACAAGTATTTTCTTGTGACCAAGGGAATCACGGATGAGATCCGCGAGTCGATTGGCCTGTTGAACAGCAAGGTTGGGTACACCTACCTGGTGGATCACCAGTGCAGGATACGCTGGGCGGGCAGTGGGCCTGCAGAGCCGACCGAGAGGGAAGGGCTGGTGAAGGGGATGCAGAGGATACTGAGCGAGATGGAGAAGGAGGGCGTTGCGGAGCATTTTGTGAGGAAGCCGGTTGCGAGGAAGCCGGCGGGGAAGTAGACTCTGTGTATGTGTGTGTGTGTGTGTGTGTGTGGGATTAGACGCTTGTAGAGTTTGTGTGATACCCCCTTTTTGTTGATGTATAAACACCGCCACTCATATAGAACCATCAAGAGCTGAGCACAAAACATACGGGGGCCGTGGTGCCTCCTATCCATTCGTTTGCTGGCTCTGAGAATGTTTGCCGAGCACTCTTTCAGGAGAACTCCAGACGCCTTGAACGCCACTTCCTAGCCATGCTCTCCAGATAGTAATACACACAAGCAAGCATGTTCTGCGATGCTCCTCACGCCATCCCAGCGCTACGTTATGATGATTAGATCGCCCCTTCGCGCCCTCACATAAAAAACCAAAACATCAAAAAGCACACCGCAATAAACGACCCCATGATAATCCCATCCCGCCGCTTCTTGGCCGAAATCCGCCCAATCAGCGTGTTGATGCCTGGCACCTGGCTCGCCGCCATCGTAATGCGCCGGTTGATGCTCGCCAGCGTCTCGCGCTGCAGCGTGAAGTTGTCCTGCACGGCGTACGCCTGGCTCAGCACGCTGTCGGCCACGTCGTGGCTGCGGTCCAGCCGCGCCCGCTCGTCCAGCATGTACTCGGCCTCGGCCGCCGCCGGGTTGGCCGCCCGGTACGCTGAGATGTCGTCGCGCACGCTGCCGAGCAGGTTGGCGCGGTCGCGCGCCTCGCGAAGCGTGCTGCGCAGCCGGGCCAGGTCGCGCCGGTGGTCTGACAGCTTGTCGCGCAGAAGGGCCAGGTTGTTTTGCTTCAGCGCCGACGAGGTGAGCGTCGCTTCCGAGTCGAGAAGGCGGCCGAGCTGGGCGATGACGCTTTCGCGCTGTAAATGGGGCGAGGTGTGTTAGCTAACTCTTTCGTCGATAGAGGATCGCATGTCGTCTTTTCACGTGGGCTTTGGGGGGGGGGGGGGGGGGGGGGGGTTGTTTTTGGGTGGAAGTGGAACCACAACACGGAAAATTAACAAATAAAT